>VKOC01036490.1:0-22948 GCA_009364415.1 Spea multiplicata | reverse complement strand
TATATTATATTATATACGGTATATATATTATATTATATACGGTATATATCTATCTGCTATAGAACGGTAACCCTTGCTGTGTATCCCTTGCTTCTCGCTCGTGTTAATGGAAGTGGTTCCGTTTTATAATACGGTAGCTATAAGGCGAGTCTCTGTTCATACGATAAGTGTCCGGGCTTCCCTTGTGAGACGCGGCCAGGACTGCCCACTGACATCAGCGGGAAACGCCCCCATTTAAAGGTCCGGTGGGCGGAGAGAGGGGCGTGTCAGGACCCCGCGACCCAGAGGATTCGGGTGCTGACCCGGAGAAGCGATGCTTCATACCCGGAAACTCTGCAGGTTTTACCCGGAGATCTCTGGGTGATTATGAAGCGATGGGTGTGAAGCACGACTCTCCGCTCCGTTTAGTGAATATGCCCCGGTATGAGACGTCATCCTGCTGTTAAAAGCGTCCGGGTTTATTAACGTATTTTCCTTTAATATTATTCCGCGTGAATGGTTTATATCGTTGGGCTACCAGCGACTCATGAAAGGGGGTCCGCGGCAGAAGGGTCTTCCCGTTAGAACCGACTGGTGGTTCATGACTATAACCCAAGGTGGCAGAACGCCCTGTAGACCCCCGCAGATGTCTGTTTAGGGTCGATTGACTCTGTGGCAGCAGTTTATTTATAACGGGGTCTTTAGTCAAAGGTGATTTCTTTTATTGGACCACGAAAACAGAGTCCCATGCGCTTTCAGGACCTCAGGGGTCTCTTCGTCAGATGGCCGGGGCTGTTTTTCATCTCTTGCATGTAACACACTGTTCCTGTTGCGTAACGTTAGCGCCGTACGAGGCTGCAGTCACGGTCCGGTTAATTGCTGTGTAATTACACAATGTATATATATAATGTGTATCCGACTGTTATCCGTGTTATTGGGAGTCTGTTTATCTCCTGTGGCTGCGGTGGGCTGACCGCAGAGCTTCATTCATTTCAGATTCAGAAAACAGTAATGCCTGTCCCATGAATACATAAATTCCCTTCCTGTAGTAACCTCGATCACGTCTGCTGGGAGGCTGTTCCACGTATCTACCATCTTCTCAGTAAAGTAAAATACCAATACCTCTTCACATGGGGACTTTGTAACTGGGCCGACCCAAAATGTGTATCACATATTAACCCTTCTATAGCTAATCCATCACCAAGATTCTGGTGGCTATAAATCGGTTCTAATTCAGGGGTCGGCAAACTTTGCTTGGATCTAAAAGCCAACTACAAAAATTCACGAGCCGCTTTCTTTCTTCCCCAATCATGGTTTTTACGTTCACATATTAACCCCCCCCAGTCCAGAGTTAAAGGGTGTTTATTGGGGCGATATGACCTAAAACGCACCTTTCTGAAGTGCTGCGCAGCTTTGTGCAATTACCGCACTTAACCCCTTCATGCCAAAGGGTATTTCACACCATAAGGACTCGAGCCTGGATGTTTACCCATCGCTTCGGTTTTTCATGCCGATAACAATCATTCATTTAGTATTTATTTGCACCAAAATCTAAATCACGCTGGCAGTCCTGGCAACTTTTAACCCCCCGTGTTTTGTAAAACCCTGGGTGCCAGGAACTGGTTTCTCGTCGCCATGGCGACCTGGCGCGCCCTGGTTTTAATTGTAGTCTTTATGAGAAGCATTGCATCAGATACTCTGAATTAAGTCACCTGTGTTGAAGCAGCGATGGAAAGAGACTGTTTGACCCGGACGATCTGCCCATTAACCCTGCGATTGCTGTACAAACCCTGACGCTCGGGGCCAAACCCTGTGAGCTGGCAGTTATGTCAACAAATAAAACTCAAGCCTTCTGAGATTATTTCCCAAACACGACGGAATGGTTGGTATAAATAGAGCCGCTAAATATCTAAATGCGAGTTACTGCATGCAGACAGACGGCTGTTCTGTGGGGATCCGAGGAAGAATTCAAGCGGCTGGCTCTTTTTAACCCCCCAGCTGCCTCCTTGCGCATGCCCAGTAGCGCTCCCGTTCTCTTCACTCTCCTTTTTGCGCATGCACGGTATGCTCCCGTTCTCTTCACTCTCCTTTTTGCGCATGCACGGTATATGCTCCCGTTCTAAACACTTCTTATAGATGTAGGATACGGGTTCTTATCAGAAGTTGTCGAGTCCTGAAGGCTGCGTTTGACGCTGCAGAGCAGTTTCTCCAGCAGCCCTGCTGGCTGAATAAACAGAACACGCGCATGACTGCGTTTCAAAAGGAAATGTTTTTTTTTTTTGCACACGTTGGGTTTTACCCGTCCGCTTCCCCCGGGCGTTTGTTTGAAAGCTCTGCGGTCTCTTTAAGCTCACCGAGAAGCATGTGAAGGAACAACACTTTTAATTAGCGATTCCTGTATTAAATCCCAGCAGGATTGCGGCTAATAACCCCCCCCCACACT
This sequence comes from Spea multiplicata, assembly GCA_009364415.1. Lineage (NCBI taxonomy): Eukaryota > Metazoa > Chordata > Amphibia > Anura > Pelobatidae > Spea > Spea multiplicata. The sequence continues at coordinate 20,526 of VKOC01036490.1, read as the reverse complement.
AATTACGCAATCTAGAAATAGAAATAAAACTCTGTATATTAAACCGTGTACTATGTGCCCATCCCCCATAAGCTTGGATTCCCCTCGTATCTGTATTCAGAATCTGCCGGCGATATATCGGTAAATCTCCCTGTCCCGGGTGCCGCCACCGCTCGGGCTTTGTATGCATTCGGGTTTATTTACGGCGTGAGGTCTGGCCCGAGTCTGGCCCTGCGGACGCTTACTGCAAAAAAATAGGCTTAATGGTTCAGATCTGATCTGCCAACAAATGGTATGATTATTATTCATTTATATAGCGCCAACATATTCCACAGCCATGTACAACGGTAGCTGCTGCTGCTGGAACACGTAACCATGCATGTTTCTGCAATAAGAGACGTTCCCGGATGTGTTAAGCGGGTAATTTAACATTTGTTTTATATAATTGTAGTCAAATCGGGTGAAATTCTACGTTTCTGCGTTAATTTCCAGTGACCTTTCTCCCCGTTTTTTTAAATCTGACATCTCGGACCAAAAGTGGAATTGAAAGCGTATTGGGGAGGAATAACCGCCCTATTGTGCAGGTTTATTTAGCATAAAATAACATTAGGAATATTAGTTGAATTTATCTTTTTTTTTATCACTATAAATATTTTTTTATTCTTTAAGAAATATTACGAAGTAGTTTTAGGTTTCTGGTTGGAATTTGTTGCCCGGTGAGGAGTGAAATAGTTAAATTCTGTAACCTTATGGTTAAAACTTGCTCTAGCATTTAATCTGACTCCCTGGTTAAATGGATAAAAAAAAACCCCCCAAAGCTGACAGGAGCGGCAGGAGACCGGGGAAGTTCCTCGCCCGGATGAACATGCGCGGGGAGTAGAATGCGGCCGGGAGGTTTCTGTGGGTTGTGAGTTCTGTGAATAGACCCGTCGGCCAACCCTCTGATTACTGCCGTCCGTGCCCTTCCCTGCTAACACAACCATCCTGTTCTCACTCTGACGCTGCAGCTTCCTGGTAACCCTGTTAAGCATGAATCCAAAGCCATAGACCTCGGCTTCTGAGGGTCCAGAATCACCCTGACTATGCTGTCCCAGTCACTGTAAGCCCCCGGCAGCCCGCTCGCCCCCCCCTGTCACCTCCATGGCTGCCCCTCCTCTGCTGCTGCTAGTAGACAGGTGAGTATAGGGTTAAAAGGACAGGGGGCGAAGGGGTCAGGGGAGGACTCGTCGGTCGGTTAGGAGGTCGGATCGGCCGTCTGCATGATATTCATTGTAAAGTTTGGAAGGAGAAGTTTCTTTTTGACTGCGTTTGTATGAGTGACGGCGTGAATGCAGAGCCCGTCGGATACCCCCAGCGGGGGCTTTTATTTAGGAAAACCTGTTCTGCACCCCGTGCCTTCTTGTGGAGTAAATAAAGGGGCTCCTTGTTCGTGGCCCCCGTTACACCTGTGAAATGTGTTATTAGAAGCCCTCGGGCTGGTAACCGTCCCGTTTCCAGGTAACTCGCATTCGTTCCTCTATTGTCTGCATTAAAAGGAATGCTAATGGCGAGGGGGGTAACCCTTTCAGCACCAGCAAACAAAAAGTAGAGCTCCATGCATCGGTATCTACTTTGAGAGGCTGGTGGATAAGTGGAACGGCCTCCCAGCTGAAGTGGTAACGGCTAATACAGTGAGGGAATTTAGTTTCATGCACGCGATAGGCTTCACTTTATCCTGCATTTCAGACAAAACCGGGGGCTTATTCCGTCTCGACATCAGGAACAATGGGCTGACTGGGTGGGCTGTCATTCTGTGTGGCGTTGAAAGTGTTAATGGAATAGAGCCTCTTTCACAGGTTTTATGAAGATTAACTTTAATTAACGGATCACGGGACCCCGTTTCTTAGTCTTGGTTAATGTTTGGAGCCGTGCGGGATGTGACTGCGGCAGAGATCACAGAGTTCACGTCTTCTGCCGTACTTAGACTTTCACCCCATGCGCGGCTATCGCTGGATTAGTCATAAACCCGGGTCCTGGCGAGCGTCTTCGCTCCGTGCTCCTGCTTATCCGGATCGTTTTTGTGTTTCTGGATCGTTTATCTGGTTATAGAACTTTGAGCTGTAAGTTTACCGGCTGTGAGGTTACTGGGGTTTCAGAAATCATTCAGAGCGATGACCTCAAATAAACGCAAAAGTAGCAAAAAATGGATCCAACATCGCAATATATATATATTTGTGTGTGTGTGTGTGTGTATATATATATATATATTTATATATTTTATGTGTGTGTGTGTGTTATAGTATATAATATATATTATGTGTGTGTGTGTATGTTATACATATATATATATATTTATGTGTGTGTGTATGTGTATATATATATATATATATATTTATGTGTGTGTATGTGTATATACCGGTATATATACGTGTATTGCTGCATTAATGCAGCGTTTCCAACGGCCGGCGATCGTTAGCCAGTGAGGCACAAAAAGTTAGGAGCCGCATCTCAATGTTTTGATGCCTCGGCTCTGCCGTTCCTGATTACAACGGGACAGCCATATCCTCCGAGTGAAAACATTTTATTAAATACATTAAAGCCAGGAATGGAAAGGATGAATAGAAATAGAGAAAACTCACGGCCCCCGGATAAACCAAACTCAGGGGGGGCGTCTGCAGCCGGGAGGAAGACCCCAGAAATACGACAGTTATTCATTCCGCTGAAGACCGCGCTCCGATGACCCTTTATCACTCCCATCACTCCTGTGTTCCGATGGCCCTTTATCGCTCCCATCACTCGTGTTTCGATGGCCCTTTATCGCTCCCATCACTCGTTTTCCGATGGCCCTTTATCGCTCCCATCACTCGGTTGCGATGGCCCTTTATCGCTCCCATCACTCGTGTTTCGATGGCACGTTATGTTCGCTGATCCAAGTTTAAGTTTAAAAGGCTGATTGTTAGAAAACACTTTTGCGATTATATTACAGCCAGAAATGACCTTGTTTACCATGAAAACAGCTGAGGGACCCCAAACTTTTGATAGTGGGTGCATCTAATTCTTCACTGGATGTAATGTGTAGGATCCATTCCCCCCCTGTACTTACCTTTCAGCAGTCCTGTGGTGACTCGGCGAGTCTCCCTGCTCGGTCTCGGTGCCGGCTTCTAATGCTGAGCGATGGAAATGACGTCATCTTCCGGCGCTCAGCATTACAAGCCGGCACAGAGACCGCGCTAGAGGGCTCACAGAGGAGAGAGAAGAGGGCGCCGAGCGAGGTACTGCAACCTGGTAGATAAACACTCGCGCCCCTCTCTCTCCGGTTCTCGGCTTTAAAAAAAAAAAAAAAAAAAAAAGAAGGGGCCATGCAGCTATGTTTAGCTGGTACTGAATGTGTGAATTAATACATATGCAATAATAATTAAGAATAGTCATGCGTGCGTAGCTGGCTGTCCGTTCCCAAATCTAATCAATTAAAAGCTGGTTGGACCATCGGATCTTCTTATCTCTTTCCTCTGCCATATTGCATTATTTATGGAGGGTGAAGAAGGGAATGTGATAAGTGGCTGATGGTGGAGCCGTGTTACTTTATACGTGGACAGTAGGACTGGTGACGTATTCTGGCCTAGGGTGGCTCTCCCCCTGCTAAGAGATTTGGGTTGCTGGTGGCTGAGGGTGCTGGAGCTCTTGGTCAGCCGCAAAGTTAAATACATCAATACATACGACTGCCTGGCGCTGGTGTCGGTGGCCATAGGGTGGTGTAGGGTTTGCAGAAGGTGGGGATCGCGTTGTTTCGGATTATGGGTTAAGATGTTTCCACTTCTCGTAGGTTTGCTTTTCCCGGCCGTGTTTTGGTAGATGAATCGGGCGCAGGACTCGGCGTTTACACTTCACCTGCTGCTGTAGAAAAAACAAAGAGCCTGTTGTTGTTTCCATTACATGAGCAGAGGCCGCGGTTCCACGTTGAGGAAATTCTCTGAATGTGGACCTTTGCATAAAAATGTCTGTATGCCTTACATAAAGGGCAGACCCCCCCGGAAGAATACAATGCTCTGTGCAGTAATGTATCCGCGAGTTCCGTTACATTACATTGAATTCATACTTTACAATAAAAGCGGTATAATGACACGCGATACATTATCCATGTGGGTGCGATAAACACGGCGAGTGATACGGGCGATGTACGAGGTCCCGGTGAGAATTACCACATTAAAACAATGGTGTCCGTCATCGCGGCGGCCGATAGTAAACGTTTTATATTCATTACTTCTTCCAGTCGAAAATACAAAGTAAAGGTCCGGTGCAAGAAGTCCACAGATCCTCGTTTCATGTATATTCTCCTTCACTCATCATTCACCTGTGTATAAAGATAGTGATTCTGGTATAAGAGCGTGATCAGTAGTGTCAGCGGCGCTCTATTGGGTCTCATCACCAACCCATGGAGTGATCCACTTCTCGTAAGTTTGCACGGACGTTGCCTCTTCTTCCCGCGAGTGTTTGTGTATAAGCGTGATCGCCGGTGTCGCCGTGTACTCCGCGATTCTTTGTGGGTTTACTGATAACGTTAATGTAATCGGCCAAAACAACTTGACTTTGTAACGACTTTAGTTATGGTTACCCATGCAGATGACTAAGCCTCTGCGGGTTCTTATTAAGCGCGTCATATTTTAACTTTACTTTCCCATTCGATAAACGGGTTCAGTAAATCGGTAGACGGCAGATTTGGCTCGTTGGCTGCGGGGCTTTGGCTCGTTGGCTACGCTGCTTTGGCTCGTTGGCTGCGGGGCTTTAGCCAGGCGATTGGGAAGTGGCTGCAAAACGCTTCTCATCGCTCCAACACATGTTACCTTCTGCTGGCCCTGTATAATGTATAGTACAAATAGCTAGGTGTCTTTGAGGTGTGCATAAGGGCCAGTCCAACCTTTTAGCTGGAGAAACATGTCGGTGCCACAACTCCCCCTTTAGTGAATAAACCCCTCTATCTTGTACCCCAATAACTCGCTCAAACTCCTTGTAGAAGTAGATATTAAAACAAAATGTCTGCCGATGAATATTCTGTGTGTTGTGACGTTTCACACCGCGGCGGATGCAGTCATTCTGGGCGTTTAGAGGAAAATATCTCACTGTCTGTTGCTTTTTTTTGCAGGAATATATTTGCTAGAAAAAAGAGCGTCCAAGCGGAGAAACCAAATGATCAGGGCTGGAAACTCTTCGGGAAAGTCCCGCAAAATAACCCGCGGAGAACACAACAGGTATTTCACTTTAGTTTCTGTCTCTGCAGCCGTAAAGCGAGGACGTTTTGGGGTGCGTTGTCTGCCGTTAGAAACATTTATCCCTTCGTTACAAGCTTTCCTTTACAAACTAGGATTGTGTTTTCCGTGGCGATCGTTCAGAAAGCCGGTCACGGATGTTCAGAGTCTCCGACAAGAGTTTTTTTTGGTGTAAATGAATCCACGTGGCTGGTTTAGCCACGGTTTCTGGAGAAGGGGGATACGGGCCATCTGGTCAAAGGAGCTTGCAATCTAGAAGAAGTTTAAGCAATGCCATCCCTTTAAATAAAAGGCATTTTCAGGAGGATTGCAGACATTTGAGTATAAAATGGGTCGGTATGAATACATTTTGTGTGTCCTGCTGTTGCCTGGATGGTCCGTCTTCTATACACAGCTGCGGTTTCCATCCGCTGCGGACTCTCTGACCCCTAAGAGCTGAAATAAATGTGACGTTGTTACCTAACAGGCCTTTACATATAAGATGTTTAATTGTACGACCTCTCCCTCTATCATACGGGGAATATCTTATTACCTCTGTCACGCAGTCAGGGCCTGGAATTTCTCCCGTGGTGTTCCCTATTGAGGTTATGAAGCTGTTTGTTGTGTTATTCTATATTATATTCATTGTGTTTGTCGTGTTCATTGTACTTGTCAGTCCAGAATATGACGAGATTTCATATATGATTTCAGAGGTTGGGTAACCGCGTTCTTCCTCGCTCCTACGTTCTCTTCCTCACAGATTGGAATATATATAATATATCTATCTATCTATCTATCTATCTATCTATCTATCTATCTATATATATATAATTGTACTATTACTAGAATACTAGAGTGGTTAACGCCATCATGTTGTGCAGGACTATACAGGGGGATATCTGCATGAGTTACTGTTGTGTCCCCGAGGACAGACAGCAGGTACCTCTCCAGCCTTTGTGGCAAATCCGGGATCAGACTAGGCCCTTTAAGGCCAGCGGCTACCCGATGACAAAGTGGTGTACGCTACATTTTTATGCTTGTGTAGTGTGCTGCCCGGCATATTCAGCCCCCGGCCACACGCTGCAGCACCCAGTCTGACTTCTGTATATAGCGGGCCGCGCGCTGCGACACCCGCACTGGGGCAGTTTTGGCGCACCGAGCATTTGCATCCTCCGTGGTCTGACATTTCTTGCCGCTGATTGATCCGTCACTGACTTATCCTGTTTGAAGTCAATGGGAGCGCTTGTCGCGCACCAGCACTGGGGTCCGAACAGACCCTGCCACCCGTAGTGTTCACCGAGTAGGCAACAGAGCTGACGTTTTTGGGCCAAACACATTTCACGTGCTCCAGAAAGGTGGGGGGTAATTGTACGCATTAACATGGATATGACATACGTTTAATATGTCCACCCTTAGGAAAGATGTATCCAGATCCTGCTAAACCTACAGTTTCTAGAAGCGGTGCATATTTGGTATATACTCTCTATATAGAGAGAGATCTGTGTATTGTACTTCAGCTATTTTCAGCCGGCGGTATTTGTTGAAGAATAGTGGTTATTGGCGTTCCATACATTAATGTCATGCATTCCGGCACTGGAGTCGCGTGACTTCGTTTGCCCTGAGGGGCCGCAGATTAGCGTGTTGGGCCAGGTGTGTCCACCCTGTATAGTGTTGTTCTTGCTATTGCGTCAATCCGCCGTGGAGCTTTTAACTCACCGACACGTCAAAAATAGGTTCCTAGACCTTCTTTGTCGTAGCCTAGCGAGTCGACCCGGAATACATTAACCTTTAACACGCGTCATATGTAGCGTTCATCATATGCTGCGACGTATGTGCAAGCCTTTCATCCCGGATTAAGACACCATGGATTTCACATGATAAACACAGAGTATCCGCATTCAAGTATATATGGTCATATTGGCATCAGCAATACCATAGAGGGTAGAAACCATGTAATGACCCCACACACACGCACACTTACACGCACTAACACACACGCGCACGCACCGTTTTATTTGAATAAAAGGAAACCATTTATTTTCCTTTTAATGCTGGATAATGAAATGCAACTCCTGCCTATTCTCCTCATTCTTCCATTTATGTTCCCTCTCCTGATGTCCATCACAATATGTCACTTTAGTGGCTCTACGGTACATTTGCCCTTTTCATATGTGATTTATATACTGAGCCCTTTACTTTCGGGTTTGCTATTCACTGTGCCAGAAAACACTCTGGTCTGGTGTGGTTGTGACACAAACCCCTATTCTCTGGGTACGGCTGGCGGTGTTGTTGTGTGTCGCCGGGTGACGGGCTGGCCTGGCGTCGCGAGTTCGCCGGGTACGGTGGCGGCGTCGCGTGCGCCGGGTACGGCTGCGGTCGTAGTCGCGTTCGCCGGGTACGGTGCGGCGTCTGCGCGTTCGACCGGGTACGGCTGGCGCAGTCGCGTTCGCGGGTACGGCGGTCGGCAGTTGTTTAGAGGTTCGCAGGGGCAAGGGTCGCGGTGTTGTTGCGTTCTCTGGCGAAGGTCGCGGGGTTCTCGGGAAGGGTGCGTGTGTTGTCGTTGCTTGGCGGAAGGGATCGCAAGTTGTGGGTTCTTATGCGGGAAGGGTCGCGGTTGTTGTGCCGTTTCTGGGGAAGGGTGCGTTTGTTGTTGCGTTCTCTGGGGAAGGGTCAGCCGTAGTGGTGTTGCGTTCTCTGGGGAACGGGTCGGCCGGTTGTTGTTGCGTTCTCTGGGGAAGGGTTCGCGTTTGTTGTGGCGTTCTCTGTCTCACAATCGGGAAGGGTCGCCCGTTGTATGTGGCGTTTTTGTGGGAGGGGTCGCGGATGTGTTGGGTTCTTGGGGAAGGGTCGCTTGTGTGTTGCGTTTCCATCTGGGGAAGGGTGCGTTGTTGTGCGTTCTTCTGGGGAAGCGTCGGTTGTTGTTGGTTCTCCTGTGAGGAAGGGTCGCGTTGGGTGTTCTCCGGGGAAGGGTGCGCGTTGTACTGGGTTCTCTGCGGGTAAGGCTTCGCGTTGTTTGTGCGTTCTCTGGGGGAAGGGTTTCGCGTTGTTGTTAGCGTTCTCTGGCGGCAAGGTCGCGTTGTTGTTGCCGTGTTCTCTGGAGAAGGGTCGCGTTGTGTGTGCGTTCTCTTGGGGAAGCGGTCGCGTTGTTTGCTTGCGTGCTCTGGGGGAAGGGTCGCGTTTGTTGGGTTCTCTGCGGGACAGGGTCGCGTTGTTGAGGTTCTCTGGGCGAAGGGCGCTTGTTGGGGTTCTTGTGCGGAAGGGTCGCGTTTAGTTGTTCCGATTCTCGGGGAGGGTCGGCTGTTGTTGGGTTTCCGGTGGGCAAGGGTGCGTACTGTTGGGTTTCTGGGGAGGTCGGTTGGTGTTGCTTCTCTGGGGAAGGGTGACGGTTGTTAGGGTTCTCTGGGGAAGGGTCACATTTGGGTTATTGGGGAAGGCGCGCGTTGGGTGTTCTCTGGGGAAGGGTCGCGTTGTTGTGTGGTTCTCTGTGGAAGGGTCGCGTGTGTTGTTGCGTTCTCTGGGGAGCGGATCGCGCTTGTGTTGGGTTTCTCTGGGAAGGGTCGAGTTGTTGGGTTCTCTGGGGAAGGGAATATCGAGCTTTTGTTGTTGGGTTCTTTTGGGCGAAGGCTTCGCGTTGTGTGTTGCGTTCTCTGGTGAAGGGTCGCGTTGTTGTTGCGTTCTCCGGGGAAGGGTCGCGTTGTTGTTGCTGCGTTCTCCGGGGAAGGCTTGTATTGCAGAAATTAAGTGGCCCCCCTCATTTTAAATGGATTGTGGAATGGGATTACTTGTTTAAGTGAAAGATTCAGGTGTCGGAATGAAATGGTATTTTTCCCAGCCATGTCTGTATTTTGAACCCTGCCCAACCTCCCAGAATCATAGTTTTGCGTCTTATGCTGCGATTATCACGTTTATAGCAGAAGTTGGCACATAAAGCAGACTTTACTTGTTGTTTTGATTTCCTAACAAGCCTTTTTTAAGTGTTACTGGTTTTATAGTAAGCAGAACGGATCTGTTGGTTCCCGGTAATCCACAGATTCTTTCTCCACGGCTTTGCATCAGGACATGAGTTTTGATATTGATGACCCGGCACATTATCTGGCGTTGTATCGCTATTGATGTCCGGTAGTTTAGTCACATCATAGAGATAAAGGTTTTTCTTTTAAATGATTTACGGATCTGTCCCTTGTGCGATTTGGTTGTATTGGTAGCTTAATCCTTAGCTGGCAGCCTGTAATAGAGGAGCCGGTTCTTCAGAATACCAGAAAATGATCCCGGAGTGAAAGAAAAGCAGTTATTATTTCCGTGGCTTTATGGTTTGGATTCTATAGGCGCTGAGATGTATTCTATATATAGGGTTTTTTGTATCTATGAAAGGGGCGGTTGACTCGCAGCATATCTTGTTCCTCTGTGACGTATAGATTTCAAAGTACTTTCTAAATAGGGGTGTGACGGTGAAATGTAAGCTGTGCCCGTTTTACCGGTATTAACTAATAATGTATTAACTAATTCTATGCGCAGCAGGGAGCACGCGCGGGGTGCGCGCGCGGTGTGATGGGAGCGCGCGCGGTGTGATGCAGGTGAATTCCCACTTGAGTGCTTGTTAAATGCACTTTGCCACATTCTCTGCCTTTGGTGCAATATGGATATGTTTTTAAAATGGCTTTCAGGTCAGTGTAGATGTCAGATCAGTGCTGAAATCCTCTGTCCTGTGCGTTGCGTTGCGTTTGATCTTTTCGGATGTTCTATGAGAGCTGCTTCGTGTCTCGTTGTTCTGTGAATAAAAGCGTGGGCGACGGCCTAATTAATAAAATCTGTGAACCAAACCAGAATGTCTCCCCGGGGAAGCTGTCCATGGATTCCGCATACGATGTGTGTCGCGTTATGGCTACTAATGCAATAAGGGCTAGAGATTCGCTTACACGGATGTCTCATTTAGGGAGTTAATATTCATTGGAAAGAACGAATGGGCTTCTATTGTCTAACAAGTACAATTGTTTAGTCGTCATTGGTTACCTGTATACTGGTTTAGTTATTGCAAACCCTTTAGTGCCAGTAACCCTTTCATTGCACAGGGACACACAGTGTCTTATAGCCTTCTCTGAATATGATTTAACACAATAGATGCTGCTACAGGGCTGTGTGTCCATTTACACCCGGCAATCTATTTTCTTGTGTGTATCATGTGACATTGTTACAGAATCGCCCAGTTAGGTGCCTGGCATGTCGTGGGTTAATCCAGGAGTGTGGCGGTTCAGGGCGGTGGATGCTGTTCCTGTTGGATGCTCTTGTGTTCCCATCACGCTGCTCTAAGGCATTACAAGGGGATGCTGGAGCTAGCGGATTGGATGCATTCCATCTGCAGCTGATTACAATGGCTGTCGCAGCCTGCTCAGCGAGCAGCAGACCTCTCGGTTCCTTGGAGAGGGGCTCTGACAGCGATGCACGTGACAGCCCTGCGAGGGTAATTTGGTATTCTCCACGCATGTTCCGCCGGAGCTGGGGCTGATCTTCTCCGCTCCGTCCTTTTTAAATGATTCGCAGCAGCATGGAGCGTCCTCTTCATTGTCTCTGAGGACCTGCAGCGTTCATGGTGAGTGAATCCCCCCCTGAGAGCTTCCGGATTAAATCTGCAGCATCACCGTGTTCTGTGTTACTAGATCTAAACGATCAATGTGACCGGGGGAGCGTTACGTGTCCCCCACCGCGCAGGATCCCCTGCCCTGCCATTTGACCTTGTTAGTTTTTCACCGATGAGACCAGATGCCTGCAACAGAATGGGAAACATTGTCACAATGGTGATATTCGCCGGATCCCATCTGACCAGAGCGATCCCTGTCAGAGCTTTAAATCTGTAAGGGCAGGATTCTGATCATAATGCCGTTCCCAAGCACTGACGTTCTTTGTGAAATATTTCTCATTTTATGACCTAAATAATAATGTTGCTGCATGTGGTTGGGGTCGGGTACTACGGCTCTCCAGCTGTTATATTAAAACACCCATTGCAGACAGATATAGGCTGGCTGGTTGTGATGGGTGTTGGCTGTGTCCTACTTTAACCCTTTGGGTACTGCAGTGACCTCATAGCATCTGTACCTGGTACGTCACACCCTGTGGATATTCTTTTGCTTTCATAGATTTTCCTTTTGCTGTTTATTCTTTAATTCGCAGGAAAGGGATGATTGTAGCGCTTGTAGCATCTGACGTAAAATGTAATTTCATCGTGACTTTTCTAATTAAATGATACTTTTGCGTCTTTGTTCCGAAGCATCGTTCGCGGAGTTGGCCGTTGTAGTCGGATGCCCGTCTGCTAATAGAAGGGTTTGTTTGCCTCACAGATCGCCGCTTGGTAGAAAAGCCTCTATTAAACTCAAACTACTGCCGGGTAACGCTGGAAAACGTGAAGCTCAATACAAGTCAAATTGCCGTCGATGCACTAATTATTCCTAATTGTAGATCTGTATTTTGTGGAATATTCAAAAGAGCTATAAAAGGACCTAAAAAAATCCTTACATATCGCCGATTATGGCTTAAAAACATCAGATTATGCAAAAGAGGTATTGTTGGGTTTTAAATTAATGATTGCTTGTATCAACTATTATGGCTTTATTAATCGTTAAACTTGTGTTTCAAAAAACAAACAGAATCTAAAGATGACTTCATGATATTCATGACATCATGCCACAGAAGTGTTTGCAATCAGAGAAGTGGGAGTTGTATTTCTGTTTCTTGACTTCTCTATACATTATGAAGGCATTCAAAGGAGGAGCTTTGGCTGGCCCCGTATAAAGGATAGTTCAATCTCTGAAATTGTTATTATTATTAGGGTTTATGTTGCCGGATGTATAAGGTAGGGGGAGACCTGGCAATAGAGGCAAACTGCTGTATAATGTAGAAGCCTACATAACATAGCTTGGGACTTTCTGATTATTATAGTCCTGGCAAATACACAGCAGTTTTCCTTACAACAAGCAGGCTTTTGTTGGTTTAAACATGAAGGTGTCTTAATGCGCCGTGACATCATACTGGACGTGCGGGTATCAATATAATGCCAATTATACCCATGCGGTGTATGTGAGACCTGCGCATATCGGCCGGGACCTCCTATCTTCTTGTGGAGAACCTATTGTTTGTCATGCGGTAAGTTCCAGAACATGTTGCCACTATTTGGGTTATAATGTAACGTCTTTTGTTTCTCTGTCCTCCAGGAATATGAAGACAGACTGGGACGAGCTTCAAAGTCTCCCTCCCCAAAGCAGAATGTGAGGAAGAGCATGGTGTTTGAACCTCTCTCGACCACGGCCCTTATTCTGGAGGACAGACCAGCGTGAGTGTTCCGGTGCTGAGTATTGGTACTTCTAGGAATTGGTTATTGGTTATTGAGTCACTTATTCTAAACTGGACTTAGGGCTACAAAAAGAGTTTGCTAATGTATTGCTGGGTTTGACGTTTCTCTCAACCTAGATATCATTCAAATTTTTTTGCCAGCGGTTATTTATTTAAAACATTATTGGGAAGCTCTGAAAAGATGAAGCTGGGGTCCAAACTAGATTTAGAATGCCGATCTCACTTCAACTTGGAAACAAATGATTAAGACCATATTAAGGTCTTGGGTCCCTGGAGCAATTAGATAAAAGGACCCCTCATGCTCCTTCTCCCAAAAGCTACTGACCTCATCCATTCCTATGGAGCCCTGCTTGCTAATCACAGTGTGATCAGCACAGACGGGTCAGGAAGAGGAAAGGTATTTTTCCTATTTTAGTGTGTTTTTTTTTTTTACTTGCATATTATCATTAATAATTAGGTTTTATGTGTTTCTATGATCTTAAAAGAAGGCACTTCTGGTCCTAAACAAAATAATACATGACTTATGCTGGTTTATCAAGTATGGAAAGGCTATGGGCGAAGTGATTTATGGTAACAAAAAACAAACCCCCCGGGCTGAACGTGTTAAGGAAAGGTAAGTTTGGGCATCTTTTGGATGGATGTGGGGGTGTTATATTCCTGAAAAATAATGCTGGACAGAAGAGGAGGCTGTTCAATAAACCATTAAAGTGTTTGGTTAGTGTGGTCTATGAGTACTTTGTGGGCTTTTTCCCATTTAGCTTTATTAGTAAGCCGTAAAGATTAATACACCCAATCACTCAATTAAAATTATAGCTAAACAGCCTTTAATTGAGCCGCTGTTCTAGTTATTGAGTAATTTTTGTGTTTTTTGTTTTGCTGGTCCAGTATAACCGGTTTGGTTTAGGAAATGGTATTACTGGGGTGGCAACAAGGTTTATACTACAAATAATATAGTTATTTTTAGATGTTCTGGGTGTATCAGGGCTCATAGGGGCTGCAGATCCACAAACCTATGTTCATAAAGACTTTTTTAAAACATCTTTGCGTAACCAGAACTCCATGCAGGTTAATGGAAGCGACGAGCTGCTGGTGACTTAGAGATCATTTCATGTCCCCGGCAGCCTCACCAAAGACAGTGAGATTCATTTAAAAACATAATTCTGTTTTATTTTGCAATTCCCCACCTTCTGAACATTGGCTGCTAAAAGTGGCCCCTGGTGGCTGCTAAAAGTGGCTGCTGAGAACATTCCGGATCCATAGATCTTGTATTATTTTCATTATTCTGCATTACGCACGATAAATAGACAGCTAATGTTAGTTTTTTCTTTTTACACTTTGTTTTTTGTGACGGATGACACTTTTTTTTTTTTATTTAAGATGACTATAAGATTCTTTCTATAACAAGTGAAAAAAAGCACAAAGTAAAAATAAATCTTCCAATAAAATGAAGAAAAACAACTAAAGAATTAACAGTGTTTATCTTACAATTCTTGATATTTTTAATTGGTGAGCAGCATTTAATTAATCACAATTAATTTCTATTGGTGCCTTATCACCTTTCCCGCTATCTCTTCGACTTGTGCGGAATCATACATGTTTTTGTAGGTGAGCTGAATTGGCCGTTATTTAGTAAGTAAACCCCCAAATGGATATTGGCCGATGTGTAAGTAAATAAACGGGAATAATCAATGTATTGCCTGTGGATCGTGGCAAATTCATAACCGTGAAATCCATAATAATACCGCACACGGATCTGCCTTATTTTATATTCCGTCTTAATCCTCTCCCCAGCTAAGCATATCTGTACAGGAGCCGCTAGCCCTTCTGGCATTAGCTATAGCCCTCTTTTAGGAGGCTGAGTGAGACGGAGGGCGATAAACCCAGTGGCCTTGTCTATGAGCTTGTTAAATATTCAAAGCCTTTGATCTCTGGTGTCCTCTTTCTCAAACACAGCAGCTGTTTCTGATGTCTTCCAACGCTTGGTTTGGCTGTAAACTGGGATCATTCAGACACAATTTCCTTTAGAGAGAAACACAACATCTGTGTATCGTGTGTGTATTGTGTGTATGTATGTGTACATTGTACAGCGCTACAGAATTTGATGGCGCCATATAAAACAATATATAATAGTGTGATTATATGTATATGTGTTTATGCATACACATTGCTCATATCACCGCCTTTGAGTCTCGCTGTAATACGGTTAGCTTTTGATGATTAATGTGGCCTGAAAGCCGTGATAATTCAGAGAAAAATAACCTTCTACAGGACAGGTCTATAAAAACTATTGAGTATGAAACCCTTTGTATTTTTATGTTTGCCTCCGTGTCCAATACACAGAAATCTGGAGCATTCTTTCCAGTTCATCAAAATTCGGCTTAAGCTTAACCTTTGTTGTAAAGTTCAAATTCTATGGTTTTGGTTTTTTTTTTTATTAAACAAGTTTTTCTTCCTTTCTGGGGTTAAGGGAACGTTTCTCATTGGGTGGCTGCATTCAATCCACGTTAAATATGTCTTGTTTTCTGTGTATGAACATATGTGACATTTTCTTTTACCGAGAGGATGGTAGATACGTGGAATGGCCTCCTTTCTGAATTGGTAGAGGTTTAGACACAATGAAATAAAGTGTTTGGGGGAAACACAAAATACTTGGTTTTGGAAACCGTTCGAAAAATAGTTTGGAGTTTAAATGTTCTAAAAAGATGGTAACACAATATTTATCTGTTTAGGAACCTCCCGGCCAAGCCAGCCGAAGAGGCCCAAAAACACAGGCAGGAGTATGAAGAAATGGTGGCCCAAGCTAAACGGAGAGGTAAAGTGTTAAAAAAAAATAAAAATTAAACACTATTTCAATTTAAAAAAAAATGTATCCATTGTATCCACTTTCATACATATTTTCATACAAATTCATGGCGACGTTCAGCAGAACATTCTCACCCGCCAGCTCTTAGTAAATGAATTCATGATTTCAGCTGGCAGAGCTCTATCTGTGCCAGTGATCCACTCTTCCGCTCCGTTAATCGGCACGCCAAACCCCAGAAGCCGGGGGCTAAACAGAGTAATAAGGTGAAGGGCTCAAGAAGACTTGGGGGGGGTGATTTCAAATTTTAATTCCAAGGAGCAGTCATTTAAATATTAAAAGAAATTTCAGTGGCATTTAATTAGAATAAGCTATCGTTCTCTTGGCGGTATCGTATCCTCGGGGCGACTGTAATCCATAGACGCCGTGGGGAATTCCGTGTCTTAATGACTCGATTCGCATTCTTAATCCCCTTGCTGTGAGACCGCTTACCTAGCAGGGAAAAGGGTACGCTGTGCTTCATTCACCCCCATCATTCATTCATCTATGAAGCCTGAAAATAATACGCATTGGCTTTCACCTTGCCTTGGATCATTGTGCTGCATCGTAATGAATAAAATATATTCTCTGTTTCACCGTTTTCCAGATGGTTTCATTGTACAAAAATGGCTGGTTACAAGGGAATGCGTTTTCCCCCATGAATACAATTGTTTAACCGTTCCAGTACCAGAAGGGGTTGGTAACATACAATCAGCTTGCATTCTAGGGGTTAAATAAAACTCCAATCCACGTGGTAAATTTAAGTTTTTTTAGTTTCTTCCGGTTGTTTAGGACTAAGCTTTTTGTTTTGTAAAATGTGTTTTATACGGCACTGGACATATTAGATGAATCGTCTGCTTGGGGGCTGCGTTGATGTTGGGCTATAAGAGGGGCGAGGCATCGATTCCGCTTATGTTTATAGCACTTTCATCTTCATAACCAAACTTGTGGTTTAATGTTCTAATTATCCAGAATTGAAAGAAGCCCAAAGGAGGAAGAAACAGCTAGAAGAAAGATGTAAACTGGAGGAAAGCATTGGAAACGCCGCGCTAATGTGGAACAATGAAATCCTACCTAACTGGGAAGCCATGTAAGTAAATCCGGGGATGTAACGCGTGGGATGTCATCTGCGTCCCAAACAGAGGGCCTTATTCTTCAAAACCTTCTACGTCTGGATAGCAGTCTTTGTAAGCTGCGTTTGGGGAATTTGGAGAAAACACTGGAAGCGTTCGTTGTGTTGAGTTATTTCCATTGCTTTTGTTTTATTTGTTCATTGCAAACAGCTAAAAGTCTGGAAATTGACAATAAACCTGATTTGCAAATAATTTTTATAGCAATTATATGCTATCTATAACGCTTACTGGCTGGTTAGGAGCAGCCTGTGCACGGCTGCCAACAACTATACCGGTATGATGGCGTTATATAAATATATTCGGGGCCAATACAATCCATTGTGTGGTCATGCGTTTAGACTGGAAGAAAGGAGATTTAGTCTAAGGCAGAGGAAAGGGGTTTTTACAGTAAGGACAATAAGGATGTGGAATTCTCTGCCTGCAGAGGTAGTTTTATCAGAGTCTGTACAGACATTTAAACTGCAACTGGATGGATGCCTGGAAAAACATGATATTCAGGGATATCATTTTTAAATTACAGCTACTTGTTTACCCTCTGTGGTAGGTAAACATGCCGGTAGTGTTTACTGGCTCTTTAATGAAAATACAAAGCAATTTGCCGTCCCGTTTTCAAAGTTCGTCGCTTTAGGCGATTACATCCAAAGCGATGTGCCAGTAAGGTTGGGTAAACTTTATTTAGAAATATATATTTACTGGTTTTCCCCCAAATATCAAGATCTTCCGTCCCCTTTTCCCGGGGTTCTTTGCTCTTGGTCAGATCGCTGAACCCCTGTGCCGTTGGGGGTTGTGTAAAATGACTTTAAAAGATATATTTTTGATATTCTTTCGTACAGGTCGTGCTCACGGAGAGTCCGGGAAATGTGGTGGCAGGGGATACCGCCCAGCGTGCGTGGAAGAGTCTGGAGCCTGGCCATTGGCAACGATTTAAATATCACCCACGGTGAGACCGACGTGATACCCGTACCTCTCTATCGGTTATAAAGTTAGCTTTTTGGAGAGAGTTACATACAAGAGGTCTGTTTTCTAACATCTCCAAATTATGGTCAACTTACGTTTGTTGATGTTGCTTGAAAATTTTTTTATGTGTAATTAGTATTCAGAGTTGTTTCTGAGCTTGTATGTATTTAAATGCATGTTATAATTGGCACAGTCGGATAATAAGTTCTTACTTTTATCAAACGCATCCTCAAACAAAATGATAGCTGTATGATGCTTATAAATCAGTTTATACTCAAATCGGCTCCTGTCATTCTCTATATATACCTCTCCTGATATTCAAATGTTATGGAGCAAAGGTTACTAGCAAAGTTCAGTTATATAGTTGTACTTTTTTTTTTTCTTTTAGACCTATTTCACATTTGTTTGTCTCGAGCGAAGGACAGATGGAAATCGCTGAGCATGGGAGGTTCTGAACTAGAAAATGAAGGTATCGTCCTCGATTCTTGAAAATATATATTGTGTGTGAAAATACATATTTTGTGGGTTCTTCTGCTGTCGCTCCCAGGAACTAGGGATGTAATGAAGGCGCGTGTCGCTGGAAAATATATTTGCACGCATGTGAAGAAAAACACGCTCTTAAATAAAAGCATGGCCTTTTAATACAGAATAACCCGTATCTCGCTATTCTAGTCATTTGTTTCCTATTTTATGGCTGCACCAAATACGTCGTGGTCGTTGAAACGCAGATAGTGTTCCAAAACTAAAATTCTTTATACTACGTCTGTGCCCTGCAATGAAGGAGTTACTGGGACTGTTATCTTTATTTATAAATCCAGAGAATTGATGATTTTCAAAACTATGTAGAGATTTATCATTTCTAATATGTATACAAGCTGTCCTACAATTTGCCTTCTGCATATGCTTTTAGCTTCTGTATTTTATTGTGTAGTGTATTTTTGTGCATTTACATATTTTAAAAATGAACAGGTTTAGTTAGATTACTATAAAACTCAGGTGTTGGACGTTTTTTTTTTCTCTTGGTAAGTTCAGGAGGGGAAAAAAGTGTCTGACTTTTCAACAGAACAGAATACGGTTATTTCAATGATGTGGAATTGGGCACTTTTTCTGTTTTTACGGGAAATCATCTACACTATTCATTTATACATCATAATGAATGCTTACAGTTATTCTTTTTGTCTAAAATCCTTATTTATAATCCCAATTTTCTCTGATCTTTGACGTAAATGCACTCTATTAACCCATTATCCAGAAACTTCAAAGTCTCATCAGATTTCTCTAGTGTGGGTTTATAGTTTTACGTATAGCACCGAAGGTTCACCCTGTTTATTCACCCTGTTAATTCTTTCTGTGTTTCTGTAGATTCGGGGCTGTCGGCAGCGGACAGAGAGGCCAGTTTGGAGCTGATTAAATTGGACATCTCACGCACTTTCCCCAACTTGTGTATTTTCCAGAAGGTACGTCTGCCATTATCCGGAGCCTTTATATTCTCCTCTTTGCTTTTTACCCGCTGCCGGCATAGTTCGCAGAGCGTTACAATTCACTCCCTCATTTTTATACGTGTTCAGGCATAAAGTATGGGTGACCTGCAAGGAATGTTTCGTTAAGTAGGGAGAAAAAAATATGAATTGGATAATTATTTGACAATTTAAGGTAAAGTGAAGCTAAACCTTCATTTTGTCACAATAGGCTGATATTTGTTCCAGTGTCCCAGGCAATGGAGGGCTGGCTATACTGTCCCTTTTAGTTTGGGAATTAATCTGTTCCTTAACTCAATAGCTAATGTGAATTAACTAGAATGTATCCGGGTCGTTGTTCCCCACAGTTTATAGTTTAACTCTTAACAAACATAGGTGAATTGGGATGTTTTCATTGTTATGCTTTCTTTCAGGGTGGTCCTTATCACGATGTGTTGCATAGTATATTGGGGGCTTACACTTGTTACAGACCAGATGTTGGTTATGTAAGTATTTAATTTATTAATGCATGTATGTATTTATTTTACATTTTAATTGATGAAGAAACACTCAGTATCCAGGCAACCATATTTACACATTAAACGAAGCAAACGAAGCATTATATGCCCCCAATGACGAGACACAAAAGTGCCACAATTTCCAAACTGAAATATTTAGCTGCGCTATCGAGCACCATACAAGCGGCATGTTCACGGGGCTCATTTTCTGTAATTAGTGCCATGATATTATTATTATTTATTTTATATAGCGCCGTCGTATTCTGTAGCGCTGTACAATGGATATCCCATGCTGGGAAGTCGCAGGTTTTCAGGCGTCTGGGATGTACTTTCTTTTATTCTAACCTTACAGCGTATCAGTTTTTTTTTTTATTTATTTATAAAGCTTATCTTATCACAAAAACCACGGACAAGGACATTTAGTTTTTATTGTGATTATGAGATTTCCCATAAAAATAAGATTGTATTTTGATGAAGTCTTTGGGCTCCTCTGACGCCTTCTTGTCTCTTGCAGGTACAGGGTATGTCCTTTATTGCTGCTGTCCTGATTTTGAACTTGGATACTGCAGATGCCTTTATCGCATTCTCAAACCTCCTAAATAAACCTTGCCAGTTGGCATTCTTTCGAGTTGACCATGGCCTTGTAAGTATACGCACTCGAAGCCGATACTTTAACTCCTAACCTATGCAAATCAGGTTTAATGAGACACGGTGCTCCCAGATTTTGCTGTAAGGACGCTTTTCAATCGGTTGAGACTTGCGTAAACTGGAAGAACCAGCGACGGTTTGGAAATATTTATTTATCCCTGTGTATATATAAATAAATCTTCCTTTCCTGCTTTGTAACTCTTGGTACAGATTGCAGTTTCTTTCTCTTTGTGATCACTTGGATATGTTAGATATGGAGTCTTGGTAGGAAGGTATTGCATTATAGTGTTCATATCCACTGAATAATGTAGAAATCTGTCCGGCTCACCAACAGTCAGGCGTCCTTTGGAGGGGCTTAGAGTGGACAGCTATATTTGGCTGCAAAATTCACTGGAGAATTATTGATGTTATTTATATATACATATATAATAT
>VKOC01036489.1:0-16397 GCA_009364415.1 Spea multiplicata | reverse complement strand
ATATATATGATCTGGTATCGCTAATTTGCTAAACTTTAGTGAAAAAAAATCCACCATTTTGAGTCTACAAGGTCAGGAAGGATCATTATATAACAGAAGATTTGATTTTTCCAGCACTAATGTGAAAAAAAAGGATTTCGAATACATTAAAGTCTAATCAGGTACAGGAATATGCTTTTATTCTGCAGTCTCAATATAAAATACAACTTTATAATGTTTTTTACTAGGTGTGACATTTAAAAATACATTACTAGTACTTGTTTACTTGAAGGGGACCTGTTGCCATTAAACCTACTTGTATAAGTAAATTAATTTTATGAAACTACAAATGGCTTGTGCTTTATGTTAGTCAATCATGGTAATTGCTTTGGAGATAATTAGTTCAAAAGTTCACCGTGTGGCAAAAGAGATCAGCGGCAGCCTATGACAGAGCTGACATTAAAAAACCCCCATCTTTACCAGTTTACCAAACCAGTCAAGATAATAGGAAACTAAAGTGTAGAGTTTGGGAAATGTTACAGATCGGCTTTTATATCCCATTTTATCAGTATTGTAAGAACTGCAACCTAAGTCTTTAAAAATCTACTATTTGTTTTATTTTTTAACATGGTAATTCATTTTTTGACTAATGTAGATACAGGGCTAGTTTCACTCAAGCTTGAGGTCAGGTAGTCAGAAAGCCATCTCCTGTGTGATTCTGAGTGCTATGTAACATCGATTTTAACCCAAGTCACAACATAAGTGGTTAAATAAACAGCTTGTTACAATATACACACATATCCCCCTCCCTCTTACGCTCACCCACGTGGAGACCTGCCACGCTGTTGCCTGTTTTCGACCTTGAGGTCACGTAATGAATGTTACATGACCCGCTGGGCACCTCATTGCACTCACTTCACAGTGGCCCTCCAGCCAAGCAGGGAGACCTGGATTTCCAATGGCAGCACCTGCGGTCCAACCGCTTTGTCTTGCAAGAACCTGGTTGCCATGCCAACCTGACGCCCAGGGTTTGTCGAGCCACAGAATGTGGATGCAGAAGTTAATTTTATATATAATTTTATTAGCCGTTAGAATAAGTGATTACTGTTGTACTTTCTTTCCTGAGCAAACAGGTGTCAGATTTGCTGACTGAATAAATGTAATATTATAGTATTGAAAATAAATGTATTTTGTATAATTTTAAATTATTATGTATACTACCAGTATGTTTATATTTATGACTTTCTATGCTAGTCCAACTATTTTGTTTATAGATTGTATTGTTTGCTATGGACATCCTGCAGTACAGAATTATACAAAATGGAGTACCATCTTAATAGGTAACATTGTATTGAATTAAGTAAAATGTACATCCATTTGTAGCACTAAATTAAATTATATTTTGCATACAAAATACCAGTTGCGCTCTGCAATTTATGATGCGTTGCCCCCCCCCCTTTCCATGTTGGTAGCCTGTAAACTGGACATGTCATTACAGGTATGTGAATTTCATACTTACTGTAAAGTTATGTTATGGAACAAATTAACTAAAGACTTTCCAGAACAATAAACCACTGATAAATAATTCTACTAACCGTTAGATGCAGATCTCATTTGTGTCCGCTTCAAAGAGTTTGCTTTAGCACCAAGAAGTATTGTGGATGGATAAAAATGTGGCAGGGCCTACTTTACACCTTTCTTTTAAAGATGCCTAAAACCTTCTGTTGAATAACTCAAATACAAATATTTTATTTTAATAGCTCTGAATTGTATTTATGTGACTTTGCTGTGCAGACAGAAAAAAACAATATTGTACATTTAGAAAACGTAACTGTTAAGTTTCTGAAATAAAATACGGTAGTACCAGGCAGCTGTTCACCTGAGTGGTCACTGTGAGCAAGCCCACACTGGCCATATGGCACACCAGGTAAGAAAAAAGTAGCCACCTCTAGGTGTTCTATATGCCATCTTAACCCTATCTATTAAACAAACAACGTGGCTCCTTATCGTACTGCCTGTTGTAAGCAGTATAATGGTTCACTATGGAGGAACAGACATCATTAGCAGCTCAATGTCATCCAAAGCCATACAAAATATCACTAGACTGACATTTTATAGGTCTGAAAATGAAATAAAATATTTTTTTATAAACACTAAACTTTTTATGCAGTATGTAGGCACTGGATTTTATCATGAAGGATTTTTTTTTCTTTTTCAATGACTTCTCCTTGTCTTGCTGGGTATTTCAAAACAAAGCAAAAGAGGTTAATGACCCGACATGGCACTGCTAAACAAATAGGCCTGGGCTGGCCACCTTGTGCAAATGCCCAGGGAGCCTGTGACTGATAGGACCGAAAACCAGTTTGTTATTGTTTGTGATTTTAAAATATTCTACAGACTCTTTTGTAACAGCGCTACGGAATCTCCTGGTGCTATATAAATAAATGTAATGTAATCAATATCTGTCTCATACTATTCCAGTTACCTTTTTATTAGAGTAGACATGTACTATAGTGAAATTACAAACAACCTAGGCCTTTCAATATTTCTGAACATTAACATCTAAGCTATACTAAATATGCAGTGCATTACAGTCCCAATGGACTGCCCCCCAAAGAAGTAAAGCAATTTTAGGGTTTTTTTTAATCTTCAGTGATAAAATATTCATACGTTCAAAATGAACATTAAGTCAAGTTGTTCTGCAGTTTCCATGGAGTCAAGAATGATTCAGAATTGCATCTGCACATTTACTTATGCCTAACATTGCAGAAAATGACTGTAATGTTCTACTGGAGGAGATAATCACATATGTTTACAATCCAGGGTAACTCAAACAAATGATAATGTTTTGTTTATGTACTTACTGAAAATCTAACCACAATTGGGGACAAAGGAAATAACTTGCTACTCTAATATAATTTTCTGTAGTTGACAAACATGAATGAATGAATGAATGGCTTCCTGACCATTCTGCATACACACTTTTCTGAACTGTCTTTTCAATTTTAGGTTTCTATGAGTAGGATATATTTTTCGTATGTCATTGTATATTAAAGTTTACGCAGTGTAAATAAAAATCTACTATAAGAAGTAGTAGGCTATGATAGGGTATTTTTAGAACTGAAAAATAGAAGTGTATTACTATTTTGTTATTTTTTTCTTCTGCTGATTATTAGGGTTACCAGCACTGTTAACAGGAGAGCAAACAATGACTGTAACTTTAGGAGAGGTGGGTATTACATTTCTAAAATAAAATATTACCAGGTCACTTCATTAATGGTTGTCAGTGTTACACAGGGAGGCTTTCCCTTGTGTGGTCAATGTAAACAAACCCAGACTGGCCATTTGGCACACCAGGCAAAAAAATATTAAAAATAAAACTTATGCTGTTTTTCTTTTTTATAAAAGTTGTGTTGTTTGTATTATATCGACAGGTGGATTAATTTTAGCAATTTCCATGTGTTCCAGATCTATCATTTTAGCCCAATCTAATCGATAACCCCCCGGCTCCTTACCATACGGCCTGTTGCAAAAATAATGGTTCATCAAGCTGAACGCACTGCATAATAAAAGTCTATGAAGGAGAAGACTTCATTATCATTGCCATAGAAGCCGTCGACTGTCGTGCTTAAACATCTAGTGATGTTATCTATAGACTAACATCAATGGCGGTGTCCAGCTATGCAGATTAAAGAAGGTTATTGGAGCAAAATAAAATAAAATATTTCTTACTTTTGTATACAGCACTGATGTGTGATTGTTTGCCAAATGGCATAGGGGCTGTGCTTTCTCATAATATGTCTCATGGGGTTGAATGTCCAATTATTCTCACTTTAACAAAGAAGCACTGGCTCTTATTCAAGAAACTAAATTTTTGAGTGTATGTCAGACATTCCTTATGTTCCTTATTTTTAATGATACCATTGGCTGTTTGGAGAAGCTACATCCATGTGACAATGACCCTGTTTTACCACAGGTGTTAGCATGTGCATCTAGAGAGCAGTCTACTGCTCTAGAAAATGTGAGTGAGCACTATATGTTGTTTTGGTTTTTTTTTTGCTTTCTGTGTTTCTAGATTGTATACTGTATTATTAAGATAAGTGTTTTCCACTCTACGCCAACAATATACTGTATGTTGGTATGTATATATTAGCGCACTTTCACCGGATTGCTGTTTTTGTTGATTTCACTTATTTCACTTCCATGAGCATCATCTGTGAAAGAGAATTTAATTCCTTATGTATTCCACAGCAACCAACTGAGTACTACCTGTTACATTATTATATGACGTTCTAGGGCAACAACATAAGAGTCTGTCAGCATTGTGAAGATGAAAGAACACGCAAGGGTTTACATTTGGTCATCGGATATTGAACAGGGCATTGAGAACTGGGTAAGGAACTGTGAAGAGTGTGCCCAAACTAGTGGTTCTGTATAACCATGAGATCGGCCGTATGTTTCTTGGTATCGCTTTTATAATAACTTTGCAGATCCTGTTAATGAAATGAAATAGATAATACAATGCATCTTGTTACCATCCTTTAGCTCCTCTGGCCCAAGATTATCTACTTCTACTTTTGTGCTGCTCTCTTTCTGACGGATTAATTCAAAAACCTATTCTAAAAAACCTGAAGCAATCAAAGATTTGCTACCCTATACATTACACAGGACTAAATGATGTAACAAAAAATGCTCGAAACTTAGATGGGTGCTTATAGAGTATACCAAAAGCACCGAAACTTCCAGTTTTATCCACCCAATTTGAAGCATCCCACAAGAAAGGTACCTTTGTATTGAATTGTTAACTAAGCCTTGGATTCTGGTAACTGTTACATCCTCATTTCTTTTAAATCACCCTCCTTGTCACCAGAACCGTTGTAACAAGTAAAAAGCTCAAACTATGTTATATGATCTTACGTTGTCTGCAATACTGCAGATATATTTCTTTTTCTCCTTTTTCTGTCCCAGTGCTATGCCTGTTAGGATTTGCTTGATCTAGCAGATCACGTTTTTTTTTTCCTACAACCTGTTTCCATGGATACATTTTGTGCTTAGTTATTTAAAAAAAAACTAGTTAACCATTGGGTAGACTGCAGGATATTATAAGACTATATAAAATATGGTCTATGGATGGTTTCTTCGAACAGGGTAATGATTTATAATTTAAAGTTAAATTTAAAACATGGTAAAATAGAATAAAAAACATATAGCGTATACAGGCGATGTCTTGGTGCAGTTCTCGAAACTAAGGTAAAGACACTTGTGTTGAATATGTTCATCCAAATTTTCCCATTAAACAAAAGTGGAATGAAAGTATACAATACCCTTTTTATGTGTAAAATATATACAAAAAATCAATCTAAAAGTACAAGAGCTCAGACGAAAATAGGAAAAAAATGAAATGTGAAGAGAAAATGGAAAACAAAAAATGAAAGGAAAACAAGTTAGGGCAAGTTACATTAAATGAGGTCATAAAGGATGCATGTTTTTGTTGGAATATCTAATTCTAGTACACATCATGTCTTGGCTTTGATTTTACACCATTCAGTTTTTACTTTTACATAGAAAACCTAAATATTTTCCCTTTTAAAGTAAAAGTCATGTTATACTCCAAAAATATATATTAAACCAACAAATACCTGTTTGGTTAAGATGTATCTTTTAGCGAATTGTAGTCAGAAAATCATCCTTTCTGAAGACCTCCCATGCACATTTATATGAAAAAACCACCATACCTGGGAATTATTCAGGTTTGTCCAAGGTCAGAGATTTTTTGTCTACGAGCAAGGGAGGAGAGTTTGGCCACAAACCCTCCCTGTCCATATTTAACCTACTCCTCCGCCACCAGTTCCCTCACACTGAAAGTTGTTCATGGGTAGCCCCACATATGTACGTAGCTAGCCGCATCCCTTCACAAAGCTACTCCCCAATAGATGGAGAGCTCCAGGTAGCCTACCCTGAGACGTTTCCAGGTATGCTTAACACCTAACTTGCTTTTAGAGATTGCCTTACCTCACTGTTAACATAGCTATGCCGCTAGAATTCTGTTTTGAATATGTGGGAGAAAACTGAAATGCGGCAGCATTATTTACTAAGTCTTAAAGATAAACAGGGAAACATGACCAATGCAGTCATTTTCAATATATAACATTTTCAGCCTTGGCACGCTTGAATAATGCCACCCATGGTTAAAAGCCAACTGGAAGTTACAGAGCAATTATTACAGGTGGAATACTGACAATGTTTGCTATTTATCATAGAGAAAGTGGAACTCAACTGAAGCGATAAACAGAGCAGGAACTAGCTATGTCAGTAGTAAAACATTTATTTACCACAAGAATATTAATGAAAACTAGCCACTGGTGATATTATAAACCGCTACAGTTAAGTTGTGGTAATAACATTTAATCACTGTCATTTAACTATGCATTATACTGGGATAATCAGTACCACAAGAAGCCTGCACCAATGCATAATTAATTTTGCGAGATGCCACTCAAGTTTCTTAACTGTTTAACTATGAATTATGCTGGAGCATTGTAGACATGAAAAGGGATGGCCTTGTGTGTTTAAATGTTAACAAAGCTACAGACTAAATTTGTGAATAACCCCACCTTCTGTATCATCCGCTATATTGACTACATCATTTAACTTTAACAAATGTGCTTATTTAACACACATTATTCCATTCCAAATGCTTTCAGTCTGTTAATATAGAATAATAAATATATTTTTAACAAATTGTTAGTACTAAACTATACAGTTTGTGTACAACATTTTAACATAACTCTCCTTGTTTACTAGAATTAACATACAATTTATGGATTTAAACAACAACATCATAACCAAAGAAAGTATTTGCATATTATTTTGACAATAATCCATAGCGCCTAAATTGTACATTAACATGTTTTACAAACCATATTGTACAATAACCAGGAAAGATAAGCTAGTATTGTCTTCCTAGACGTTACTGTAAGTGTTTCACAATTTATGTCTGTAGTTTACACTTGTAAACGTGGCATATCAATTGTGACCTATCTTCTTGACAGCAGTTGCTACATGCAGTATATTACTGTATGCATAACAATAAGAAAGATCTGATGACATGTTATGCATAGATAGTAATTGATCAATCACAATAAAAAAGAAAATTGGCAAATTAACGGTGTAACACATTTAAGAGATAAAAATCTTTTTGACAGCTTAATGATATTACTCAAAGGCCACATTATCATGTTATTTAATACAATTAGATTTGTAAGATCTTTTAGGTTAAAAAGCACAGTTCTTTTCTTGAACGAATTTAAGTACAAATACCGATTTTCAAATGATCTCTTGAGGCCATATTACATATCTTGTAATTACCTTACCCATATTTATATTCATTATGAAATATAATGAAGCTAATGCTACAAAGAGAAACATTTTAAAATACAGTTTTCCCATTTGGTTCTGGTAGATAAACTGTATGACATTATTATTATTGCAACTGAATAATAATATTCTATCAACTACTTCAATCACCAAACTCTCATTACTCATTACTCTCATTACTATTGTATTGCCTTAGATAGACTACCAAGAGAATCCCTCCAGCATAAGAAGCCATTGCATTACAAAATCTTTGGAAGTTTTACAGTTAGCTTTGATTATTTGTTTTGCCGATTATTCCATTTCAGCTTCAGTATGTCTAGTTTAGCAGAACCAGACTCCAAAAGGTGGTAAATAAGTAGAACAGCCTCCCAGCTTTAAAGGAATATAAGCATGCACTGGATAGGCATATGGCTTTCTTGAATCTAAGGTTAGACCAAGTATGGAATAAGTTTTTTGAAGCAAGAGAAAACAGATATACTTGATGGACCAAATGATTCTTATATGCCATCAAATTCTATATTTCATATTGTTCTGACAACAAATGATATCATATTAACCCCCAATTTAAAATGTCTTTCGTCCATAACTATGTTTTAGAATTGAAAAGTACAAACGGTCTAACCTAAACTTCACTCAGCTAATACATATATCAGGATGACTTAAGTATTTGATAGAATATTGATTTCAATATTTCACCCATGCTGTCATGAAACAGTGGCACAAAAACAATCAGCGCGCGGTGCTGTTCACAGAATAGTGCCTAATCACGCTGATTGCAGCCATAGGTTCTAATGTTTGTAGATGCTCCATTCATGTGTAGTGTGCTGTTGATTCGCGTCAGAGCATCATTAGCTAAAGTAAATACTTATAAATTAAAAATAAATATAATAATTAAAGTAATTAAAGTTTTCAAAGCCCGTTTCTTTGCTTCATATTGATAACACAATTAAAAAATATAGATAATTAAAATTTATGTGAATTATATCATACATATTACATAAGGAACAGTAGGTTTTCACATATTACTTTTTATAGAAATAATACTTACCTACCACTTAAGAGCAGCTAAGTGATACTGAAAATAAGCATGTAGTTGCTACAGAGAATTTCTGTTTTCGTTATTCATAGCAGGTACTATTTTTTACCTTGTGCATAATTATACTTTTAATTCAAAATATTACAAACCCTAGTGACTCGATCAGCCAGATCTCAAGTTTGCAAAGAATTTTCTGTTAAGAGGAATAAAATGTTATATACTATTATAAGTAATTGTTCTGGTTCAAATTGTAGTATAGCTCTGCTTTACACT
Organism: Spea multiplicata; assembly: GCA_009364415.1. Taxonomy (NCBI): domain Eukaryota; kingdom Metazoa; phylum Chordata; class Amphibia; order Anura; family Pelobatidae; genus Spea; species Spea multiplicata. The sequence goes on along the minus strand of VKOC01036489.1, from coordinate 7,732 downwards.
TTCATGTGTATTTCTTACTATCCATTATTAACTGCATATATTTAGTCAGTCAAAATAAAAACATACCAAAAGTTTCATGATTTAGATTAAATTAAACAGACAATAAGAAAGAAATAAAGTTGGTGATTTGATCAGAAAGTAAATGCTATACCATGGAGGTTTATTTGAACTCATGTGGTTAGTCCTATGGACACCTTTTGTAGTGAGATCAGGAAAACCTGTAAGGATGTACCGGATTTTGGTCAGCAATTCATACAGAGACACGAAAATGAGGCCAGACCCCCCACAAAGTGGATGAAAATGAAGCAAGAAGTTCTGAATCTGTGTCTGAAATTTGCAGGTCCTTTCACTCACACTGTCAGCATTGGGTTTGGAGCATAAGAGCAGAGGATAATTCAAAAACAATGTCAGAAACAGTCCAATAGGTAGGGGCTGGCAGCGATCAGAGAAAACGGTAGTCCAAGCTGGGGTCAGAAAAATAGACAAACGGGGTAGTTCAATAGGAGAGCCAAAGGTCAAATACTGGAGAATCCAAAAAAGGTTCTGTAGCAAACCGAGCAGAGGAGAAGAACAGGAATCTGGAGTCCAAGGACTTCCAGGAACCAAAGTTCTGGAACACTGAAGTGGTCACAGTCTGAGAGGTTTTTATAGTGCTGCAGGTATCTACTCCTCCCCTGTGTCGAACAAGCTCCTCACTGGATTGGTTATCAGAGAGGAGTGATTCCACAGCACCTAGTTCACTGTTTATGTGTGTGAACACTATTGGTGGAGGCAGGCTTCCCCCTCTCCTCCACACGTGTGCAACATTATGCTGGGCAACACATGGAAGGCCTCCCTGCGGTTTGCTGGAACTTTAGGCTGCGGTTTTGGCCTACCGCGATATGGCGGAGCTTTTGGATGGCCTGCAGTGACGGAGGACAGCTGGGAAGAGCACGTAAAGGTGAGAGAGGCATGACACACACTCTCACACTCTTATTCTCTGTCATTTTCTCTTACACGCTCTCTAACTGTTTCCCTACCTTATCTGCCAACCACTTTCGCCTGGGGCATAAGTGGAAGCCTCAGGAACCGGGTGCGAGAATCCGTTAAGGGCCCCCCCAAAAAATCATGATTTTTCTTCTCACGCTATCTACCCTCTCTCCCTCTTCTCATACTATCTACCCCCTCTTCTCACACTATCCCACCGCTTATTAAACTTCTACTCACTAAATAAATGAATGTAATTGTGTTTACTGATTAAAAAAAAATATATATATATATATATATTTGTTCTATGTATATGACATGAGATGCCCTTTTCCCAACACCCCTACTAAATAAGAATGTATGTTAAAATATTCTGTGAGTCATGTAGCACCTACAATTTTGTAAACTAAGTTTTCTTTAAACACTTATATTGTATAGTAGCATACAAGATGTCTGGTATATAAATGTTTCCGTTTTCTGTTTTATGGTTTATTACTATATAGTTGGATGTTACAATGCTTTTTGTGATGCCTTTACCACAGATGTGTTTGCAAATATGATAAGATTGTCATATTGCAGTATTTAACACAGTTGCTTTAACAACCAAATCCACAAATTCCATTCAGCATTTTCTACAACGTTATGGTGGACAGCAAGCATTTTTTTCTGGCTTTCTCTGACCTCCCTCCCGGTTCCTGATTCCTGGCTTGATCCTGACTTCGCTGATCTCTGTATTCCTGACCCGGCTTGTCTGAGTACCCATCTTGGTTCCTGACCCCGGCTTGTCTTTGGTATATGCTTTTGGATCACGATTTGGCTTGGTTCACTATTGTTATTACAATAAAGGTGATTGCATTTTACGTTTTGTGTCTGTCTGGTTCCTGGTCCCTAACAATATTCAATCCAAATAGCAGATAAAAGACAAATGGTAGCCAGCTTGCAGTCATCATGTCTAGCAAATATAAGGGCTGTAACCTTCTACACTGTACCACTCTAATATACAATCAATAATTCCCTAATAAGGGTTGGGTAACATCTTTACTGATGAGACAGCCTTGTACATGTATCAGTAACAAAGAACCAAGAAAATCCATTCCTTGTCCTTTCAGTTCAGATGAAATTCAGAGGGCATTTTTGATTTGAAAAACAAAATTAATACTCACTCAACTTCACTCACACTCATTAACTCCCTCTCATGTTCTTTCACATTCTCCAACACATTCCAAAAGACCTGAACAATGCAGACAGATTCACAGAGAAGAGCAGAAACACTTATATTATTCCGTGGATCATCTGAATTATTCTGGCCTCTCAGAGTACTGCAATAGGGCGGAACCAAAACACGCCCCATGAGTATAGCCTCTTTCCTCCAATCCAGGAAGAGGGAGAGCGTGGAGGCTCTGTCCTTTCTGCAGAAGTGCTTCAGGAGGCCAGGAAGGGAGTATCAGACCAGGAATGAAGACAGAAGAAAGAACAAAGAAGAAAAGAAGGCAAGACAAGAAGCCGAGCTGTGAAAAAGGAGACAGAGACTCTGAAGCAGCTGGCTGAAAAGGGACACATTGAGAGAGAAACAGCAGGTGAGAGAAGGTAAGAGCAAGTGACAGAGAGTGAGAAAGGTTGTGAGAGAGCATGTGAAAGCATGAGTGAGAGCATGTGTGAGTAAAAAAAACAACAAAATCCAAACAAAAAGTCAGTGATCTCTGTTTCATTTTCGCTTGTTTATTTGACTCCCTTGAACTTTCTAAATTGGGGGATTTAGTTACCATTAAAATTTGTACGAATCTTAATGCAGTTAGTGCTTAATGGTCATGTTTACGTAATGTTGTAACATTTAATAACCTCTTAACTTCAGCAATGTTACAGTGACCCTTTTTCTTTGATTTTTGTGTATATTTGTATAAAAATGTACAATGTATAAAAATACATTTTTTTGCTCATCAAAAGAAAGAAGTTAATTCACACAAAGTACTTTATTGTTAAACAAAAGGTTGTATAACTTAATCCGTGCTAATGATTATTGTGTCATGTATGTGCCATGTATTTGTAGGTGACAATATTTTGTTTTGTTATTATAACTACCGTATTTCCCCATGTATAAGACGCACCTTAATTTTGGGGCCCTACATTTTTAAAAAACAAATTACATAAAGTTATTGTACTGGCTGCCTGGGCATGAGTGTGTTACCTGCTAGCAATTATTAGCAATCACACTCCCATCATGCTCAGGCAGCCAGTACATGCACACCACTTTCAGCCTCCCTGTGCCCCCTACACACGGATCCATCTGATCTTCTGGTGCGGCACGCAAACTTCCGTGGGGGCCGTTGTTTCCTTCCGCGTTGCTCGAACAGGAACAGGAATGGAGCGGAGTCATGTGATGTACATTCACGTGACTCTACTGGGTTCCTGTGTCGCTTCGATGGATCAAGAGATGCTGCTGAGCAACACAGAGATAAGCAGCAGGTCCCCTTTCCGGTAATAAATAAATAAATCTACCACCACTGTATAAGACGGTTTTTAGACCCCACATTTTTCTAAAAAATCTTCTTATCTTATCTTCGTCTTATACAAGGGAAATACAGTATATGTCTATTCATTAGCATCATTACCAAAAGATCCACATTTTATAAGGACTCGTAAGTTGGAAGCAAGAAAAAGTAAAATGACCATTCCAAAATGCAGACTGAAAATGAAGATTGTTGTTAACATTATATTCATAAATAGGGCTGGATAGGGGATAAGAAGGCGGCATGTGCACTTTAAGAATGGCGGCCACCCATAAACTGCTGGATATGACAGGCCACTTTTTATATTTTTATACTCACCCCAGATGGCCTGCTCACAAATCAGCAACTGAGATCTCAGGGACACATTTGGCAAGGGTATCACATAATCGTAGTTCATAATGCCTTAATTCCAAATTTAAACCACTGTACGCCAGATGAGATCAAAGAAAAACTTGTAATTGATGTTAGGGCAGGTTGTTGTCAGAGCTGAAACTCATTATAGCCAGTGCTGTAAAGTCAGTACTGTTAGTACTTTTATGTTTGTGATGTTTGATGTCTCTTTATTCCTGTGATAAATTAGGGTATACATGTTTTATTTATTTATTTGCTTTCACAACTGATAATATGTATACATTTGAGTTCTACAAAATAAAAAATACATTTATGTCAAAAATTGAAATAAAAGTTAAAATCTATGATTGGATCATAAGCAATCCATATACAAGTTACTGTGAATGGCGGGATGGTGAAAAATAAGTATTGGCTTGACTGTATGTGTGTCAACATCTCTGAACTTAATGATTTTGTAATAATGACTCTTGGCTCATTGTATAGTATATCATCCTGAATGCTGATTTCATTCCTGAATGTCCAGTATTCTCACAAGCAGTGACACCCCTTCCTTTGAATCTGGCAAAACAGCTAGAACAACAGGCTTAAGTGCTTGCAAACCTTCATCAATTTCTGTATACTGTCTTTTCTGGAGCAACTTTTCTGTTCTGTGACATTTAATTATTGTGCATAATTAAACTGCAGTATATCATACAGCTCCTATTAAACACTACTAACATGTATGTCACACACACTCACCATCAGACGTGCTGCCTGATATGCTCAAACACTCTTTTTCAATTTGCCTATAGTTTTGTTTTGTAGGGTTCAGTGTCCTAGATGAGAATTCAACAAGCTGACCTCCTTGCAGTAGGCAACATCCAAGTCCACTTGTGCTTGTGTCACTTTGAATAGTGACAGGTTTTATAATATATATATATATATATATATATAGTATATAATTTTTTTATTTTGTTTTCATTATTAATTTTTTGATTTTCATTCCCTTCCTCATCCGTAAGGGTGGTATGTCTCTTTCTCATACTCGGGTGAGAGGGTTCTGAACAGAGTGTTCTGATGTTCAAGGAATCTGTTGAAGCCACTCTCCCAGCTAAGGAGTCACAGCTCCAAGTCCTCCTATGACCACTGGGACTGGCCTTCACTCTCCAAATCTTCTCTAGTTCTTCGTTCAGACCCTGGTACTTCTCCAACTTCTCATAGTCCTTCTTTCTAATGTTGCTGGCACCGCCACATCTATCACAAACTCTATCTTCTGGTTCTTGTCTACCACCACAATGTCAGATTGATTGGCTAGTACCTGGTTATCCCTCTCTCTGGAAATCCCACAGGATCTTAGTCCTGCTGTTCTCCACAACCTTCTGTGGAATCTCCCATTTGGACTTGGGAGGCACATACTCTGTGCAGATGTTTCTGTACACAATGCTAGCTACTTGGTTGTGCCGTTTAGTGTATGTTGTTCCTGCAAGCATTTTACACCCTGCCACTATGAGACAGAAGCCTCTCTACATAGCCTGTCCCTTCTTTCCGACTGGTGTACAGTCTCTGGTGTTAGACTTGGGGTGGAAACCTCTGTACATTGTGATTAGCTTCTGATTCTTCACACCAGCAGTCTCCGTGTCCTCCATTGACCAGCTCACTATGCCGCCAGAGTATTCGATGGCTTGCAGGGCTTATGTGTTTATTGATTCCCAGGGTCTTTCTTTTGTTGTAGTGGTATTGGAATGTTGCTGCCTTCCATGTCTCCTCATCGTGGTTCCCTGATGGATACCATGGTACTAGTAGGATGACTGCTCTGTCTATGAGCAACTGGTGCTTAGAGCCCCTGGTGTTGTTCCCAATGCCCTTCTGAGCTGTGCTTGTGTGGTCCTGTTAGGACATTCCATGTTGTGGAGTTGCAGGTTATTGGCCCATATTTGTGTTGTGTGTTGAGTGTTGTGCACTGTTCTTCCTTATGTTAGCCGGTCTGGTAGTTCATTTGTGCTGCCATTTATGGACCACTGTCAGTTTCTTTAGCCAGTAGGTGTGGACAATGTCTGGGTCAGGTGTTGACCAACTCTTCATGTCATTGACTCGCTGTTGCATGTCTGCTACTGTAATGGTGACTGGTTCCTGTTCTGGGAGATTGATGTGGTCATCTCTCAGGTCCTACAGCCACTTTGTATTGGTGTTATGTGTTTTTTCTTTCTGGCTTGCCTTGATGTGGAGGGTATGTTTTCCAGTCCTTTCTGATTGTGTAACCAAGCATTTCCAGGATTATGGCAGCTGTAGCATATACCAGTTCATTGGTCTGAGTGGGGATGGTTGTGAGGCATCTATTGGTATCTTCTAGGCGATGGTTCTTCTCCACCAAGCCATAGTAATTGCTCTCAAGGGTTGACTGTAGCTAGTTTATCCATAATTTGATAGCTCATCACAGCTGCTGCGCTCTGTAATGGGTAGTGAAATTTTGACTTTACATGTCAGCCACATGGTTTGTTGTTCTTCTGGGTCTCCTTGCATCTCTGGGACTCCTCACATCTGGGTTGTACTGTGCAGTTGGTCAATACCAAGTTGTGAGAGGAGCTTCCTCTTAACTATGTTGAAGCATTGGGTTACTAGCTGTTTCTGACAGTGTTGATGTAGGAATTATGAATTAAGGAGTCTTGCTTACATCAGAGATAATGCTTTCAACCACTACACTATCCAGTTATACGGTATATAATATACACCTATGTGTGTAATCTTATCTGCTCCATACTGTGTCTCTGAATGGCAGAAATCAAATGTGGTCACCAGGAGCCCTGGGGTAATTGCCCTATTTCCTCATTTTTAATCTACCCCTGATCAGTGTACTACAGCAGAGGTATATCCATATGTTTGAGATCCCGCATTGGACTGTCAAGCATAGGAAGCCAATGCTAAACTGCATCCTTGTCCAGAAGCTTTCTGAAGGGCTCACACACTTCTGACAGGTGTGGCATGAATTTTGCCAGTTAAGTGACCAATCCAATTAAGTGATGAACAGATTTTATATTACTTGGCTGTGGCATCTCCAGTGTTGCTCTGATCTTCTCCAGGTCAGCCTTAGTACCAGGGAGGTCCAATCCCTATATTTTGTCACAGTCTTTTTTTCATTTTAATTAAATAGTTGTTATTATAATGTGCTTATTAGGGATGCCAACTGTGCGTGACCAACAAATTATGAACACAAGGCAGTATGATAAGGAGAAAAATGTACATATCTTTCTAAGCATATGTTTGAATAAAACACAATGTTTTTCTCAAAGGAAATATTTTATGTTATCTTATATATGCAATATGTCCATGGATTGGCACTTGTGCAACCCTGGTTAGAATATAATATGTTTACAAGCACTATAATAAACCCTTCTGCACTGCTACTATTTACAGAGAATTATATAATATATAAGTATAAGTGTCTATGTATTTTATTTTTGCAAAAGCACCACCGCCTCTAAAATTATAGGAGTAAAGAATGGGTAATTATGTGTTACTTTGTTTAGACTGTTCAAAATCCTTCTCATTTTTGCCACTATGCATGATTTTACCCATTATTTTTTCCATCTGGCATGCTGTTAGCCATGGTGGGTTTGTGACAAATACAGTAATTTTATACTTTAGTCATGAGCAGGTGGCATTCGTTCATAGTAACTTGCAGTTCTATAAATATTCGAATGTACATTCGTCAGCATTACAAAGAAATAACATTTTACAAATATAAAAAAACAATTTTAGTTAATATGTGTATAGCTAGATCATAGTTCTGAAATAAAGCTAAAATCTCTTGTTTTCGCAAAGGAAGTATTTATTCATACAATAAATAATTCATATATTTTTCTAAACTAGTTTAATTTTCACAATTTTTATACAAAAGGGCAGCCAGTCTTTTTTCTCCATCCATCAACTCC
>VKOC01036487.1:0-18449 GCA_009364415.1 Spea multiplicata | reverse complement strand
ATTTCCTTGGGCCCCGCTCAAGGCTCCCTTGCATGCAATCACTCCCTCCGCTACCACACCAAAAAATATATATTTGCCACACTGACTGCAGGTCAGGGGAAGACAGTGAGAGTCAGTCCTTCTGACTGCACCATGACATTGAGAGGTCCTCTCCCCTGTAATCATCCCCAGAGTCCCTTTGCCCCCTCATTCACTAAACGCTCTTTTACTTACACCTTGTAGTTCAGTTATAGATCAAATAAACAACACATGGAAACATCACATGCAACTGAATAAGACAAAAAAACCTTGTATTTGCAGGTATACATAAATAATGTATGGAAACATAGCATAGCAGGTATAAACCAACAGAACACACAAACACCAGCTTTGCAACTCAGCACTGAAGGTATAGATCAACTGAATAAGACATACAAATCCTATATTTGCAGGTAAACATAAATAATGTATGAAAACATAGCAGATACAGATCCACAGAATGACACAAAACCCAGCTTTGCAGGTATATATGAATTGGAATTCACATAAAAACTCTGCATTAAAGGTATAGATAAAACCCCCCTAAATTACAGGCATAGATCACAGGTCACACACCGCAAAGCCAACCTTGGCGTCCACATTGCACACATAGAACCCGACCAGCACCCAAATTACACACACATAGGACGTGCCATCTTTGTCGCCAAACAGCCCAGCATAAGTCAACTTTGTCCCCAAACAGCTGAGCGTACACCATCTTTGTCCCCTAAACACGCTACCTGTACCATCTTTGCTTTTCTGACAAATACAATACACCTATGATTCACACAAACACTTTTACAGTCACTCACTTTCATTCACACAAACATTTATTCTTTCACACAAATTATTTACACATATTCATTAATGCATCCACACATTAATCCATTCATTCTCTCTCTCTGACTCTTTATTTCAATATTCTTGCCACCCTCCTTTCTTCCTATATACCCCCTCTCCCTATCTACCCTGTCTCATTCCCTTCTCCCTCCCTGCCTACCCCCTCTCCTCCTATCTAACCCCCTCGTCCCGTCCCTATCTACCTGTATGTACCCCCTCCTCACTTTCTACCCTCTCCCCCTTTGAAGTTCACTTACCTTGTCCTTGTTGAAGTCCAGTGGTGGGATCGTGAGGCCTCTGCCTCCCTGTTCAGCCGCGGTGTGCGCAGCTTGACTGTTGAAGCTGAAATGCCGGCACCGCGACCAAGGCAGAGGCCTTGCGGAGAAGAGTGAGAGGCGCTGAACGGTTTCTGAAAACGTATTCCTCAGCGAGCGTTCGCCGCCTCTCTCTCCACCGCGTCTATTAAAAAAAAAAAAAAAAAGACAGCTCGTTTCAATTGGGGGTGCAAACGGGGGGGCACAGCATGCTGTAGGGGGGCCATGGCCCCTCTGGCCCCCCCTTCCAACACCACTGCTTTTAACTGATTTGCTATGGGCTCAATTATGTGTATCCTTTGGCCTTCTCCACTGATCTGTTAATGTAAATGTTTAAAAGTTCATATCTACCCATGAATTTAGGTAATCATCAAATGATCAAGCTTGTTGAACTCTCATTTATTATAAATGTAACAGGGGACAATACCTAATTGTTAAGAAAAAAAAGAGATCAATTTAATGATAAGATGTGATGCCCAGGGCACCTAGTTGCTTTGGATTATTAATGAGTACAAAAGACAAATGTAATTGAGTGTGCAAAATACTCTAGTGTGATTACATTATTTGTTTTCTTCAGTTTAGCTACCTTTTGGTTATATCAACACTCTATGTGAATTGCTGCAAGGGGTAAAAGTATGGATTGTGAACTCTTTACGAGGAGCTTTTAGATGGATTAGTACCTTTGCCTTCAACCTTCTCAGTATTGTGGAGATCTTCACATGACACTGAATTACATTTTTACCATAGCACCATGTCATGGGATGTATAGGCATTCTTCTCACCCCTATTTTCATAAACCCAATATTCATAACCTCTCTTGGTCTTTGAATGTTTACATTTTGCATCATTCACTATTTTCAGGGACAGTGTTCCAAAACACAAGAATGTGACCGCTTCTTTTTTTCTTCTGACTTCCTGTTGACTACCCGTCACATCAAATATATAACTAACATCAAAAATACTTAACCTCCAACTTTGGTCTTTCCTAAAAAAACCCTTTGTATGGTTTTCTGCAAATCATGATGAAAAATGAGATTTATGTCTTCCTTATCTCTTACTGACCACCATCCCCCACCCTACAACCCTGCAATTTCCCCCACCCTACAACATCTGAAGCCAAAAGGTAACTGTCTTGTAAGACTATTCCACACCTCCGCTCACTAGAAAGCCTCCTTTCTTTCATTTTAACCCTCTTCAGGACAAACCTAGTAGCATCCTCTTTTAAGACCACATTCTCCACAACCCCCAAAAGTATCTCACTTGACTCACTGTATAGCCCCTCTCCCTGAAGTATAAGGGTGCTGGAAAACCTAACACACTTAAATTATGAATGCTGTCCGTATTTTATTCTCTTTAATACAGAGCCTTGTTTTTTTTCCTTCTATGTAGGTAAACTAGATATAGCCACAGGGGCATTTTAGCAAGTACACCAGAGTTGCAGGTGTAGAAATGCTTAGTTTTAAACCGTCTTGCTGCATAAGGTTGAAAAAACATTAGGCCCATAATTGTGCTGTTACATTGGCAACTGAGGCATGTAAATGTGCCCGTCCATGGTTTACCAAAGAAGGTCTTTGTAGCTATGAAATTCGGACTGCTTCTGCATGAGAACAGAATTGGTGTATGTAAAAAGGCTAATAAATGATCACTCTTAAAAATCTAGATTACGGGGGAATATCTTGAAATAAATGGTAGTATTGTGTGCCAGTCTAGGTTATCTATCCTCTCTCTTTGATCATTTAGCACCACAGTGAATGCCATGTTATGAAAGCTCTAATTGGACAGAAGATCATTAGATATAACTCTCTTGGTAAAAATCAAGGGGAAGGCTTGTTTTGTCTATTTTATTAATTCTATATACATATTTTCATACATTTATTATGTAGAATGCAGCTCACCATTGTATTTGGCTGTAAATATAAATTGTGGTGGGGTAAAACATCAGCAAACGTCCAGTGGGTCTGAAATATGCCTAGACCCTGAAAATGCCCCCTTGGTAGGTTGGATAGGGGCCTACAGCTCGTAAAGAAGAAGTAAGAGGTATATGAAAAAGAGAATATAGAGAATAGAGACCAAGGGAGCAGGGAGAGTGAACTGGAGGGGGGGGGGCAGGCCTGAAGGAGAGGGTCTTCAATGGGGTATAAATAATCCCTGAGACCCCTTCCACAAATACAGGCTAAAAACAGCCTTTACATTTGTGGTAGGGGTAAAACATGAGCATCCAGTGGGTCTGAAATGTGCCTAGACCCAAAATGTGCCTAGACCCCCTTTGTAGGTAGGATAGGGGCCAAAGAAATGAACCAATGCTAAATTTAGACATAGAGTAGAATTCATTAATAAAGGCTGTGTTACAACCGTGTTATCATTTGTGAGACCTTTAAAGGCTTTTCTGAACTCCTGTTCCTCTTTTTTATTAGTATGGTGTAAAGAGTTTCTCATCAGGGTCACATTGGCAGGGCTGGTCAGTGTAAGGTGGGGTGGAATAATGCTTGGTTAATAGCAAGCAGTATGTTTTTGTTGGTGTTTGTGGTTGTAGGCTGGCCTGTGGCTCAGAATCTTGTGTTGGGAGGGTGCATCTTAGTATGATTTTTCCTCATTGGTTATGTTGTTGGGGTTATTGTGGTGTTATATGCATGGCAAGGGGGTGTCAATTGTCATTAGAATTTGGACGATTCCCTAGTCAAGTATACTATGTATTAATGAAAATTGCTTTAAATATTATTCTTGTAATTCCAGTCATCTCCAGTTTGGAGACCTCATAATTACTAACTGGCTGCCTCATAATTACTAACTTGCTGCCATTCATGACTTCTCTGTTTCCCACACTTTTACTCAAAAGGTATCTATAATGTCTTTCCAATATACTACTTTGAGTATATTTCAGTGTATTTAGCATTAATAGAGTGCATAAGCAAAGTACATAATGGAAGAGGACTTTCGAAGTTCAGGTGCTTAATACCACTGGGAAAAAAATCCCATCTGAACTTAGATAATACTTGGTGTATTCCGTTTTATGCTTGAATATACACACAGTATATCTTAAAGGAAAAAAAAGAAGAAATTGACATGACAAATTCTATAAAATTAGATTTCCCATAATGTTTCTTCAGTTCTCCTTTTTGGTTAGAGTGTGTAGGTGTATTGCTTCTTATTTTCTATTATATTTTGCTGACAAACAGAAACTAAACAAAACCACAAATATATCTACACATGAAACAGTTCCTTTAAAATAGTAAACACTTTCTATTATTGTTTTCTAATCCTTGTTCTGATTTCCTAGCAATTTTATATTTGTTTGTTTTTGTAGAAAGTACAGGCATTGATCAAGTCTATTATCAATTCCCAGAACACCTTAGATTATTTTTCATATTTAATTAGAAAACAAGACTATTCCCTGCTTTTTTGAGACTTCTGCCCCTAAGGATGATATGACCCCATTTGGTATAAATCAGTACATGCTAAACTTTAAGTTAATGTATATATATCAATACAAACGACTGTAAGCTAAATACTGAATAACTGGTAGGGAACACCGGTAATTTATAATGTAATTGTTACATGTTCTTGGCTTGTGTGAGTGACCAGAGACTTCTATATAGAATTGCTTTCTCTTTTCAAAACATTGTATGTATTGCTCAGATCTTAACTTCATTGCAACTTTAGGTTTAGAATTGTACCAGGTTAGCTACAGAAAATATAGAGCACATTTGGTAAAGATAGTAGCTTTATTGCATTAGACTATAGACTTAGGTCTCTCATTCAGGTATATTATAATATTATTAGATAATATATTTATCATATAATATAATATAATATACCTGAGACCTAAGTTATTTAATAAGCTTGCAATTTTATAAAATTCAGATATATAAAGCAGTTATTTCAACCAGATTTGCACTATGGCTAAGCACAGCTAGCTGGTGTTCTCAATAGCACGCCATCTCAAATGGCTATATTTACATATACTTATAATGTGGATTTACTAACCAATAAAGAACAAGGGGTAATAATAGATACGTCTTTATGAACATTCAATGTAATACACTGGATTCTATATCTGCCAACTTCATATCACTGTAGATTTCCTATCATAGCTTAGAATGTTCCCTTTAAAGAGAGAAAAAATATAACCCCTTAATGACACAGCCTGTACATGTATGGGCTCAAAATGCATTGTTTTCAATGGGTTTAGGGACCGCCCATTGTCCTTAAGGGGATAATCATTTAGGACAATACATGCTACTCATTTATCACCCACCATAAAGTTTATACACTTTCTTCCCCAACATTTCAATTAGTTTTACAACTGTGCCTTTGCCTAAGCCTACATAAAACACAACACATATCCTGTTATTCTTGTACCTGCCATCAATCAAATCTCTGCCACAAAATGTGCTTCTAACCTGTAATTAACTGAATCAGCTATCTCAAAGGTTGCCATAACATGCATTTTGGTGATGAATCACTGGAAAATATTTGTTATAGTTCTTTACCGATGTTACTCATATTCCAAGGTAACATTTCACATTTTCATTTGTCTATTTAAACTGAAACTGTAGGTGTAATGTGAGTATCAGGTTTGCAAACCACAACCCCCCCACAAATAGGAGTTTGAATTCTTCCTTTTCACAGTTCTATGGCCATTGACAGGCGAATTGAATAACACAGATAATCTTGTTATCATGGCACCTGCCAGTGGGTGGGATATATTAGGCAGCAAGTGAACATTTCATCCTCATAGTTGATGTGTTAGAAGCAGGAGAAATGGGCTAGAAGACTGGCTCAGAGCATCACAGTTTGTTGCATATGGGGCTGCATAGCTGCAGACCAGTCAGGGTGCCGATGCTGAACCCTGTCTGCTGCCAAAAGCACCTTTAATGATCATGTGAGCATAAGAACTGGACCACAGAGTAATGAAAGAAGGTGGCCTGGTCTAATGAATCCCTTTGTTTCCATCACGTGGATGGTGAGTTGTTTACCTGGAGAACACATGGCACTAGGATGCACTATGGGAAGAATACAAGTCGACAGAGGCAGTGTAATGCTTTGGGCAATGTTTTGCTGGAAAACCTTGGGTCTTGCCATTCACGTGGATTTTACTTTGAGACGTACCACTTACCTAAGCATTGTTGCAGACCATGTACACAGTTTCATGGACATACTATTTCCTGATGGCATTGGCCTCTTTCAACAGGATAATTGCACCTTGCCACAAAGCTAAAATTGTTCAAAATTCCCCAGATCTCAATTCAATAGAGCATCTGTGGGATGTGATGGACAAACAAGTCCGATTCATGGTAGCCCTTAAAGGATCTGCTGCTAACGTCTTGGTGCCAGATACCACACTACATCTTCAGAGGTCTAGTGGAGCCCATGCCTCAATGGGTCAGGGCTGTTTTATCGCTCAGGTCCTTATGCTTGCTCATTTTTCCTGCTTCTAACACATCAACTTTCTGGATGAAATGTTCACTTGCTGCCTAATATATCCCACCCACTGACAGGTGCTATGATAACAAGATTATCAGTGCTATTCACTTCACCTGACAGTGGTCATAATGTAAAATATTAATTTTATTTTACATGAGCGCCCCTGAATAGAATTTGCATTTACATTTTACAATATTTGGAGAGTTGTTTTCAAGGTAAGCACCAAAGGGAAGTATTTAAAATTCAATACTTTTTGAACACTATTTCATCTTTGGGTTATCAACCTCGTTTTTCACTTTTTGCTTTCTAGTGGTCATAATGTTATGGCTGATCGGTGTATATGCCAGCCACATTGCAAACAAGGATTTAGTTCCTTTTAATTATGACCATCAAACATTTTTTTCTTTTTGGGATCAATCTTCCAAGTGGAGGATACCTGCACTGGTGAGGATGGTGTAGAATAAAAAGGAGAGGCAGATGGTTTCATCAGCAATAGAAAGCCCCAGTCAGCTAAAGCATTTTCGGCCCTCCAGAGTAGAGTTGAATACATGCATGAAGCTACTACTGCAAGGTAAAACCGGATAGGTGTATGGTTCTCCTCCAAGACTCTGTGTTACAAGCATTTTTATGGGCACTCTAGTATAATATACATCGCATATGGATTGAGATATGTTGTTATGTGCCTATAGACGTTGGATGTCTTGTCCCCTCCTTTGTTCCTTCTCCTTCACTGCCATGTTTCATTTTTAAACCATTGTAGAGTCACCGTGAGGCCAATAACTGCTCCATATGTGGGTTGGTTTATGCGAGTTCTGTTGAAACGCATGTGTACAGTTGTCATTCCCCCCACAACAGTCATTCCTAGGTTGTTGAGAGCACACTGGTCAGGAAATTTGGTCAGTTTTGATGGGAAAATATGGATTGTTTTTGTTTTTGTTTGAAAGAGTGTTTCAGGGCTGGAGATGAAGTCACTGGCAAAAGAAATGTATTATTATACAATGTTAATCAATGTGAATCTTTTCATTACAATGGCCTTATATGAGAATATATGTAAACTCTATTAAAAAGCACCTCCAAAATGAACAGGTGTTATCTGGTGTTTAGACAGTGTAGGGGACAGCTCACGCATGGGGCGGCAATGACAGTTTCACACAGGTTTCAAACGTAAAAGCGTGTTTATTTAGATGTTGTAGTCACAGAGCACCTTGTAAACAAAACAAACTCTAAGCCTGTCCGGCTCTAACTAAACATCAGGATACCTCTCTAGAAGCCTAAGGTCTGGCACAAAGCAAGGTAACAAGGTTTGCATGGGTAAAGCTTCATACCTGGTGGGATGCAGCGCTGGCTGTAGCTGCTCCTTCATTCAGTTTCTCCTCCCCCCTTCAAACCTAACAGCCCTCTCTTTTAAGGCTTCCTCCCCAGTAATGAGCTTAGGAAGCTGCACCTGAGGGCTCCTGGGTTTGCTACCGTGCCTGGCTGAGGAAACCAGGTGAGATATATATCCCATCAACCACTCTCCCATACACTTTACCAACAGGTACATTCTATGAGTCTATAAAAAGGGTAGAACTAGCCAACTAGTGGGACTTCACTTATGGGTTGATCATCATCCCTGGGAACTTCTGGGCTTCGGCTACCTGGAGTCTTCCCTTGCGGGACGCGGCCAGGACTGCCCACTGATGTCAGTGGGCGGTTCCGTGACGTAGGTGGCCAGTCTCGCCGACGTCAGTGGGAGTTCCCGCTGACATCGGGGGCGTTCCCACTGATGTCGGGGGCTTTTCCGCTGATGTTGGGGGTGTCCCATTTAAAGGAAAAATGGGCGGGGAGCGGAGGGTGTCAAGACCCCGCTATCGTGACCCGGAGGATTGAGTTCCCAGGTATGTTGATCATTCAACAGGAATAAGAACGTGTCACAGACGCTCCTGTGGTCAGGAGTATTTCTGGTAATTGTATGTATAATAAGGTCATGAGTAGCTTTTATTTGTAATGTCACTCAGTCACTCAGAAAAGGGAAGCCTCTTGCTCTCTGGGCACTTCATTCAGCTACCGTGGCTGCTTAACCTCCAAACTCTGGCAACTCCTGGGAAACCCCACTAACGGTATTTCCCGGTCTCCCTCCTGGTCTCATGCAACGTCAGGCCTTACACAACTTCAGTCCTGCAGCATGGTCCTCCTTCCTACTCACCCTACTGATGGATCTGGGTCACCTGGCCTCCAGCTCAGGAGCTGCCTACAGTATCTGAGTGGCTGAGGGTGATGTGTGTTGCTGTGTTAAATGGAAAACTAAAACCCATGCAATGCAATACACAGAAAAATTCTTGGAACAGGGGGTTGCTACACGTGGTATTTCTGACTACATGACCTTCTATGACAGTGGATGTTCTAGCTTGCACCCTGACTTTGAGTTTTGGATTTAACCCTTTGCTTGTATATTTTCGACCATTTGATTCTTTGGCTCAGCTCTTGGATGGTATTGGTTAATCCTGTGTATACACAATTTAGCTCCTGCCTTTAGGACATGACTAGCCATGCACTTCCTTTCTGGCGTGTGATACACTGCCTTTTTTTGGCAGAAACTATACTCTATACACTTTCTTCCTCCCTAAATTCTGTGAGCAAGTGTATCTGGCATGTTTTCATCGCTACTAAGCTGTCAATCACCAGGATGCGGAGGTGAGCAGCTGCACTAGGGATAGCAGAGACACAGCTGTGGGACAGATCTAGCTGAATCCCAAAGAGTTATGGAAAAAATATCCTATACATTGACAAATACCGCAGATGTATACAGACAAATCTGGAATACACTGGATTGCAGTGGAAAGACAAGGCGCTAGTCAAATTTAATTCTCAGAGAAAATTTAAATCACAGAGAACAGCATTTCATCGCTCACTGACATGGATTTTACATTAATGTTTTTCTTTTTTTGTTCTTTTTTATTATTGGGTGCCAAATGCATTGTCTATTCTTCCCTGGTTTTGTTTCACATTGATGTTCAAAGAAACATAAATATTGGATTACTTATGCAAAGGATCATTTATATATAAGCCATTTGGCTTAGTCCTGTGGCATACATGACCCTTCATTACATCTAATACACTCCATGTTGTTTTGTTATGCATTTGTTTTAAACCTTTTTCCCCCTTGTCCTTTTGATTCAATGCCTCAGAATGTACTATTGTAGCCTATAAAATAAGCCCTAGATGATTGATTACATAATAATACGCTGTATGGTTTTCACACCAACTGGGACATTTGCCTGCGATACACAGTAGATCAGCGTGTCATTCGAGAGGCTGGGGTCTCCTCTGTCAGCAGGAGCTAGCAATACTAGGTTCCTGTTCACAAATCCCGTGTAACACTTGGGAATTCTTTGCTGGCGGAATCAGGACTGAAGCAACATTGGAAATGAAAAGGTTCCCAGAGGCCCTATACAAAACCTCCTGAAACCTCTGATGAGCATGTATTGCGATCAGCGATGCAGATCAATGACGCCCTGCTTACCGATCACTCTGTGATCAGCAGCAGTGGGGATCAAAGTAAAAAAGAGAGATCAACTGTGTTAATAAAAATATTTTAAAAAAAATTAATAAAAGATTAAATGAACTCCAGTGATGTGATCTTAATGGGCAATCCAGTTTCAAGAGAGATCTCCAGTCAAAAAAAGTCTAAAAAAAAGGTTGTTAAGGTCGGACTCGTTATCGAGACTGTTCATACTTGGTTTTGAAAGTAACGTATTTTATCTGGGTGTGTTCATTATTTTTAAAAGCCTTCCTGGATTTTTTTTGCACAATACTATGAAATAATATGTAAAGGTGTTATGTGGAAAAATCAGCAAAGATCTTATCTTTCATGTGTTGTTTTTTTACTCAGATGTTAAACACACATACTTCATTTTATCCCTTTGTCAATAAACTTTTTTCAATGAGAGGGAAAAGAGAGATAATGAAGAAAAAAAGGGAAAAAAACATGCAGATTGTTTATTGTCATGTTTAATATAGATGGAATCTCATGTACAACTTGTCATGCTACAACAGTGATAATTGTATGTTGCACTCAATTTAATAAAACTTAAAAAAGGATCCATTATGTTGGAGATATGGGATCAAAGCTGAATCAAGCACCAAAACCCTACTATTCTAGGGTCACTTGGTCCTTCAGTAATCTGTAATTTCTGAAATATAGTTGCTAGGAAATAGGTTAGTAGAATAGGGGCACTTGGAAGTCAAATATATGGTATTTGGGCAACGGAATGATACAGTTGGGCAAAACCAACCTGACCAACAACATACATGATATTAACTCTGCGCTTTATTCCTTTTCCTTTTACCCAATTTTTCTGGCACTGGAATATGTTGGAGAGACTTTTTTCAGGTTGGCAGGCATAGCTGGAGTATAATAATAGATGCACACAATTGTTTGCTCTGTTTTTAGGCTAATGAAAGTAAGTCTTTCATTAGACACATGCTACTTATCAAACTTTAAGTAAGGAATACTCGCATTTTCTCTCCAACTTTTACTCATTGTTGTGTAAAGGTTCGGTTTTCACATGTAACACAGTAACATACTTCTATTGCGAAACAAATATCTATTATCATTCTGACGTCTTTGGCAGTGTTTTCCCCAGACACCTGCAGATGAATCATTGGGCTTGTCATAAAATAATTTGTTTTGTTCAGAGCTCTTAAAGGGCCAATTTAGCATTCCATACAGATCTACAAAATAATTTAATACGTACCAAAGAGGCAGTTAAACGTGCCTGACAACACTAAAGAGAAATGCATGATAAAGTACTCTGGGATTATTTTAATATACATTCTTGAAAAAAAAAGGGCCATGTAGCTGTCATGTGATTTAAAAATGTAAAATGCATATGGTGGCTAGAGTGGTTTTTGTATCATTTTCCTGACATGAGCAATTGAATTTATACACTTACCGTATATAAATGTATACATTTTCATTTTCTAGCGTGGCAATTTTATGTACATAGGCTGTCTCATGCAATCAAAGTTTTCTTTTGAGATTTTTACCAGATATTTGTTGTGTACCTACACAAATTATAGATTTTGTTTTCATGGACAGATCTAGGCCAGGACAGTTATAGTGCTTTATTTAGTATGAATAGCACCAAAAATATAGAAAACCAGAAAAATATTCTTCCATCCATAAAATAGGTGCCATTGCTGGAACCCCCCCCCCCAACAATTTATGTTCAGCAACAAAACATTTGTAGGTTTTTATATTTGGAAGAGCCAAAATGTACCCTTATATACCAAGATATATTTTCACTATATGCTAGAGTTGATTTGTAGTTCACATAATTTCGTGCTATATATAAGCAGAAACAAGCGGCTACTTAGCATGACATTCCAGCCATCATGTGTTCTAAATGATGCTAGGGTCCTACTGGCCACATGGAGTACTTTGCAACAGTGCAAAGCCTCTACTCGCATTACAGGGGCAGCCCCTCCCCCATTCCTCCAATGGCATAACACAAATAACAGAAATGGGCAGGATGGCAGTTTAGCCACCACTACTTGGTAATTGAATTAATTAAAATGCATGCTATACCCCAAAAGGGTAGGGGTTTCAGTTGGTTTACCCTTTGCTGAAAATATTTTAGTAAAATCTATTGTGTTATTCTGCATAACTTTAGAATACATCAAATATTTATTTACGGTTTGTGACCTTTGAATTATTCTACCTCTATATTTCAGAGCAAGTATTATAATTGCATCATTGGCAGGCTCAAAACCAGTTTGACCTACTTTTCCTTTGTATTATTGCATGGATAATTAACAATGCCAAACCTTTTCTGAGCGCACGCAAAGGCATACAAAAACTTTGTGACCCCACCCAGAATATGTATGCACAGAAAAGCCTGTACTGTTGTCAGCCATTCAAGCTGGTCAAACGGCAGACTCTACGCTGCAATAACAACTTAGTAATCCTATTGTTGCAGTTCTTGATATCCGAACAAAAATGGGATACAAGTATAAAAATCTCCAGTTAAACCTGCCTTTCTAGGTGGAATGGATATTAAGTCAATTTAATAATGCTATTCGTAGGTTATGTAGCATAAAAAATATTTAACTTTGCTAAAGAAGGAAGGAGCTGAACCATATTATTAACATGTTGATGTTAACTAGAGGGACCTTTGGTTACGAGCTATTATAACAGAAACATTTGCTAGAAACCCACAATAGAGATAACAGTGGTATGTTGTTTTACATGTGTTCAGTATGACTGAAGTAAGCATGAAATGAATCACACAGTTGTTGATATCATCCCTCTTCTCCACCACTATGGTACCCTTTAGTACATGTCACGTCTTCTGTAGACTATATCTCCCTTTCCATGCATCAATAGTTGAACTCAAAAACTGAGAAAATAAAAATTTAAATTTGCCAAATGAAAAGGCTGTAAATAAGAAAAAGAGAATAAGAAAGTCAGAAGAAAACAATAGAGGATTAGTTCAAATATCTGGGACGTTACCTGTAAGGGGTTGGAATAACATTTCAAAGAACAGGCCAGGCTTATGGTTATATGATTCAATGTTCTTCCCACTGCATTGACAAGTGGATAAGGAAAGGCTGGTTACTACCACTTGAAACCACATACTGTGAAACAACACCTATTGGCTCACTTGTCTTAACTTGCTCTCTGTAATTTCCCTTGATGGAAAGAAGGTGGAAAGAAGGAAATTGGCATAAACTTCCAGTGTTTGGGATTCAGGGAAGAGGTAATTTAACTTAGTTTTTATACTAATAATAAAAATGGATATCATGGCCCAAGAAAGTATGTAGGGACATAGGCTTTTTGGACATCAGATGCCCCTTCTTCAGATAGATGTTTCCATCTGAAGGAGAAACCTCTTTAGTCTTATAAGCTTATCTAACATCTGAGTTTGCAGTATTTTTTTCCAGGGGGGGGCAAAATATCCTCCCTACCGTCCCTCGTTCCTACTCCAATACCTTCTTACCTCATCTCCATTGCTTCTCTTTGTTGGTTTAGGATAGGGGTTTCCTGGAGGCAAGTGTTAGCTAAAAGCTACCCATTAATAGGAAAAATTACATGACTATAGAAGTAGTAGCTAACAGGTCAACATGTTTACATTAGCTGGGTGGTAAAGATTAGCCACAACTACCACAGTCTACATGTATAATTCCTATAGAGTTTAGCCAGTTATTGCTGACTGTAATCGATAAAGAATATAGAATGTCATATGCCTTCACTCAGGTTACTTTCTCTATCCCCTTCCTGGATATGCTGTGAGAGAGAAACTTATGCTCAGGGGTGTACAATTCCAGTCCTTAAGGACTACAAGCATGCTAGGAATAATGTGTTTCCTTGCCTGAAATAAAGTAGTTTAATGAGTTACTAATTGAGATACCATGCTCAAACTGGGACAGTTGTAGCCTGTTTGCAACTCTAAAGGACTTAAGTTATGTACAGTGGGGCAAAAAGGTATTTAGTCAGCCACCAATTGTGCAAGTTCTCCCACTTAAAAGATGAGAGAGGCCTGTAATTTTCACCATAGGTACACTTCAACTTTGTTATATACCCTTTGTTGGCAATGACAGAGGTCAAACGTTTTCTGTAAGTCTTCACAAGGCTTTCACACACTGTGGCTGGTATTTTGAATCATTCCTCCATGCAGATCTCCTCTAGAGCAGTGATGTTTTGGGGCTATCGCTGGGCAACACGGACTGGGCAACAACTCCCACCAAAGGTTTTCTATGGGGTTGAGATCTAGGCAACTCCAGGACCTTGAAATGCTTCTTACGAAGCCACTCCTTTGTTGCCCGGGTGGTATGTTTGGGATCATCTAAAGAAGATGTTACAGGTCTGTGAGAGCCAGATATCTTGCTTGTTTGTAGGTGACCAAATACTTATTTTACCGAGGAATTTACCAATGAATTCATTAGAAATCCTGCAATGTGATTTCCTGTATTCTTTCCCCCATTCTGTCTCTCATAGTTGAAGTGTACGTATGGTGAAAATTACAGGCCTCTCGTAGTAAGGGAGAACTTGCACAATTGGTGGCTGACTAAATACTTTTTTGCCCCACTGTATAGCGGAGGCACATGGATCCCCATGACAAGCATGAAGAAGTAAAAGAGGATGAGAGCTAAAGGAGTGTCTACATGGGCAGACTAGATTTGCCTTCTGTGTCAATAGTCTGTTACATATATACAGTATATGTATATATATATAGTTTATGCTGCTTTTGGATGTGTACAATATGACACTCATCCATTTATGACCTGTTTATATAGCTGAAATTAGGTCATGCAATAGGACAATGATCCCAAGCACACCAGCAAATCTACAACAGAATGGCTGAAAACGAAAAAATCAAGGTGATGCAACGACCAAAGTATAGACCTCAACCCAATTGAAATGCTGTGGCGGGACCTTAAGAGAATTGGGCATAAACAAACGCCTGCAAACCTCAATGAACTGAAGCAAAGTTGTAAAGAAAACTGGGCCAAAATGGCTCCACAATGACATGAGACTGATAAAACCATACAGAAAACAATAAATTCAAGTTATTTCTGCTAAGGGTGGTTGTACAAGCTATTGAATTATAAGGTGTATAAGGTAGTTTTTTACATGTGGCTTCTCCATTTTGGCTCCTTATTTTTGTTGAATAAATCATGACACGATGTGATATGTCATAGATTGTCATCATGTCCTGATATGTAAAACCATAAAATTCAAATAAGGTGTTCTTTCTTTTTCACATAGCTATATATATATATCTATGCAAAAAAAATCCACGGGAGAAATAAAGAATCAAACTCTCCAATGTATAATAATTATTTATTGTTAATAATCCACCATATTGATATGAGACATCGGGGTTAAACAGAACACAGGGGAGACATGATGAGAACCACCAACACCACTTTCTGCCGACATACTGCTGTTTGTGCTGTGCTTTCTTTGTTTCTGTGACTGGCATTCTGCCTATTGGAGCATAGAAGACATGGGGAACGTTTGGTTTTGATGGTGGGTGGGATACATATATGGAAATTTACTTGTTACAATAGAACATGAGAGTGTGTAAAATTTAATAAGAATAGGATAGGATATAGTGTGATGGAATCTCACAATATTTTGTCTTGTGAGGTTATTGTTATGAATCTGACATGAAATAGGATCGTAAGTAAACAAGGTAAGGGTGTGTTGTGCAGTCTGTACCAAATATAACCAGTATGGCATTAACAAATCATACAATAAATCTATCATCCTGGTTCATAATTGAGAGCAGGTAAAAAAGGAACTATGGATTGAATGTATGATAGATGGACATTAACTGTAATGAAAGCTCAATATTCTGTCCCGTGTAAATGTTTTAGGCAAGTATGAAAAAATTCTGGAAAGTTGGAATGCTTAAAAAAATAAACATGTTAATAGTTTATTTTTATCATTTAACAAAATGCAAAGTCAAGGAACAGAAGAAATGTAAAAATCAAATCAATATTTGGTGTGACCACCCTTTGCCTTCGAAACAGCATCAGTTCTTTTAGGTAAACTAGCACAAATCAATTTAATATGTAGGTCAAAACACAACCATTAACTGCAACAGAAACAGCTTGAGAGTCTCTGCACACATCCTATACACACCCAGATATTGGAGAGGCATGGGGGTTCACATGTGGTTCAAAGCCACTGTGGAGCAGACAAGTTGGCGTGGCTTGATCAGGAAAATGCATATTTTGCCCCAATTCACTGACTTAACTGCTCTGGATGCAGAGTGGAGACATCCCCTTTACCTAATGCACTGCCCACTACACGTCATTCCCTCGCTGTCTGGAGTAAGATGTCCAAAGTAGTGCTCACCCTCTATTCATCTGCTGGTCCAGGCGGTCCAAGTGGATACGTAGAGGCATTTTGGGCTAACAAAAGTAGGACCACTATTTAGGAGGGGCTACTACTACATTTTGCCACTTTACAAGATCAGGCAGGAATACCACACAGAGAGTTTTATAGATATTTATAGGTGCACCACTTCCTCCAGAAGGAGACTGAGCTAATGGAGTTTAGGGGTTCCCTCCCCATGCAATCATCACTCTTTGCAGTTGAGTTGAGCTCTGTACTCCACCAAACCAAGTTTCATGATAGCTTAATAAATAATTCCCTAGGGAAAGAAATGTGAGGAGTTATTAGAGGTTATCTAATGCACAAACCATGTAGAACTTTAAAGAAAATAGTATACCGCTGTTACCTGACTCCAGTCAGATTATCAAGGATATACTACGGCTCTTCCCTAGCCTGCCAGAGGTAGTGCCGGATGGGAGGCACAATGTTACATGCGTGGCGAGAATGCCCAATGCTGTCCCGTTTGTGGAGGAGGGTTTTCCTGGCAATTCATACTACGACAGGGGTCGACCTCCCTTTCCTCCTTGAGGTAGCTCGGCTAAATATGTTCCTAGAGAATGCTTCGTGTTCGTTACGAAAGCTGTGAATGCATATTTTTCTAGCCACCAAGCTACTGATAGCTAGGCGGTCGAAGTCACCTCAAATCCCATCGATGGCAGAAATAAAATGACCATGGAGGAAGTGACACATACATTTTTTCTTTTTACTTTCTTTGGATTCTGTTGAATGATAAAAATAAACAATTAACTATTTTTGAAAGCATTCTTACTTTGAAGCATTTTCTACACCTGCCTAAAACATTTGCATTGTACTGTAGATGTATTGTACTGTAGGCAAGTGAGATAAATGTGATATAAATCACTTTCTACTGCAAGTGCTACGTGCTAAATTGAAGCTTTGCAGATTCTGTAGAAGACTTGCAATAGATGTAGTTACAAAGCCGATAACACCATTTATTCAGTCAGTAGACTCAAAATATTCTTCTTGCAGTGTTAGGTGTCAGTTCACTTGTCTGGTGCTATGTTGTGTGGCATTTTACGTTTATGAGTTTATAAGAACTGGGCGTAACTTTTTGTTACCAGTTTAGGTGCCAGGGGTTTCATTATTTATTAATCTGTTCATTGGATAGTCTCTGTAATCAGTTGCATTAAGGCACAGTTAATCTTGTATTGCACAGACCAAAGGTTATACCTCTTATCCTGACCTAGACATAATTAGCAATGCCCTGGTGCTTAGGTAGACTCTAACCTGACATCATTGTATACCTTTAAAGATATGGCCCAATTAGTAAACTCAGTATAGGGGACTCACACTACTTTCTCATCACTTTTACTTCTCAAAAATGTAATCTAAATCCTACATTATACTTATCCCATCTGATTTAGCCTCCTCGCAGCATGTGACCTAATCTTAATTAACTCTATACACATGAGTAAAAATACTGTGTGCTGTATGATTACATAGTAAAATGAGCTTGGGATATGCTGTGTCTCACTTTAGCCCAATTTTCTTGGGCTTTAAGGACTTTCTCAAGTAGGGGCTGCAGGGACGTGCAAAGTCTCCTGGCCCAATAAAACTACATGCAGGTACATGGGTATCCTAAGCTCCAGGGGTTTTTGGTATCTCAAGTCCCAGAGTAATTTTGCAATTTTTGCAGTATGTCGGTTTAGCGATTATTCTCTTTTCCTGTGAATAGTGTACCCATGTAAACTATCTATTGTTTTTTCAAGGAGAGATAGAGCTTTCTTTTGATACCATAGTTGGATGATTAGCTGAAAATTAAGAATAAGAAATTTAGTAAAAACTAGCGAAAATTAGAAAAAAAAATATTTTTTTACATTTTCCCTCTGAATACTCACAAAATTAGGTAACGTGATAAACAATCCCCTCCAAGATTATCAATTCAGGTGTCCTGATTTCAGAAATACCTAACTTATATAGATTTTCCATACTTTCCCAGCACCAGG
>VKOC01036471.1:0-11802 GCA_009364415.1 Spea multiplicata | reverse complement strand
AAGTGGACTCCCTGCTTTTGTGTCCTTCCAAGTGGACTCCGTGCTATTGGGTCCTTCCAAGTGGACTCCCTGCTATTGTGGACTCTCTGTCTGTCGTGCCCTTCCAAGCAGGCTCTCTGTGTGTCGTGCCCTTCCAAGCGGGCTCTCTGTCTGTCATGCCCTTCCAAGCGGGCTCCCTGCCAAAAGACTTGTTACCGGTATTTTATTTTGCTATACGTTTCTTGCTTAGACTGTATGGGTAATACAGTCTAAGCAAGAAACGTATGGCAAAATAAAATACCGGTTTGCTGGTCCTGTTATATACATAAAAAACACTGCATTACCTGGTTTTCTGTTTGTGGTGTCTTTGTCTGCATAATCATGCACCGTGGGTTACAGACTGAACCCCAAGTATCCCCTGCGCATGGGCTCCCACCCGACCCGATCACCCGAGTCCTGACACACGTATACACGTACACTGCCCTTACACACATATACATGTACACTGCCCTTACACACACACACATATATACACTGCCCTTACACACCAGCTAACAAATAAGAATACTGCTCTTACACACACCGACCCACACACATACATAAGCTTACAAACACATACATACACATACACTGCCCTTGCACCCCTTTCTCCCCATCTCTTACCTCTTCCTCCATCCTTCTTTCTCCATCCATCTTCGTTCTTCCTCCAGTCTCCATTCTGTATCACTTCAGACCTCGCTTTACTACTCCCTCATCACTACACGCAGGCTATTGATGCAGAGCGCAGGGATTACGTCATACGCCCACGCTCGGCATTATTTGCCGGCGCGTAGTGATGAAAGAGCAGTATAGCGAGGTCTAAAGTGACAGACCTCGGCTCTCCAATGTAGGGCTGACTAGAGGGAGATTGTGATCTCCCAACTAGTCTGCAGGCTGCAGCTGCTGATCGGGCGTTTGTGTGCCTCTCCCCAGCTGCACCTGAGGTGAGTATCGCTCTCATCCTTCCTCTGCCCCTGCAAAGCGGAACAGAGGAAGGGATAGTTGGGACAGCGGGACAGAGACTGGGGGGCATGCACTACGGAAGTCAAGGAGCATACCCTGTGCCTGGAGTGCAGACAGCCCATCTGGGTCCACTATCTCTGCACTATCTACTGGCTGGAATGAGGAGTGGTAGGGGTTAAAGTGTTAATCAAAAGCTTTCCATAGAGGGTGCCGCCTCTGGGAGAAAACAAGGTCATCCAGTGCTGTCAAAATAATCTCATCCCCAATGGTATGAACGTTTAGACCACGGGGACACCATTTGTCATTGCACTTGGAGCCACGTCAAATATAAATCTGGCACTGATACACAATGGTGTATCTTACACATGTCCAAGTCCATAATTTATAACATTATACTGTAACTTTCAGTTTGTATGCCTTGGAGCAAACTACACATCTTCAAGTAATTCATGAACTTCCTTGAAAATAATTTTTATACTGCTATGCAAGTTAGGCATGTTCATTATCTCCCAAGTTAGAGATTTCAGTTGCCCAGGCAAAACATGTTGATGGTCTCCAAGTTAAGGTTGCCAGATTGGACATTTAAAAGATGACACCTAAGACTTCTACAAGTGCTGCTTGGCAAAATATAATTTCATACAGTGACACAATTCAATTCATATAGTGTCTTGCACTACTACATAGAATTTACTTGTCCATTCATCCAATACAACAATCGTATTCTGTATTCATGCTGTATTAACTCTTCTTTTCTTTTTTTGTTCACAAACATGTATAGTTAAATGCGCAAAATTGTGGTAACCTTGTAAACATTGTACTTTGCACACATTATGTCCTCTTGCTGTACTACCTTCTACTGCTTAATAGACAGAGAGTTGATTCAGTTAAATGATAGACAGTTCTATAAATCAGTTGTTCATGATTTTAAAGAATATCAAGTGATTTCCTGATCTTCAACTGAAACAACTACTACTGAATGTATGCTGAAGGTATCACAATTCAGTGATGGCAAAGGTATATAGCTTTATTACACTTTACCAGTTAAACATTTCCCCTGCATATTACATAAGAACATACCTGGTGAGTTTCTCCACAGCCTGAATTTTATGTAAAATGCATATATGACCCAAATGCATTTTTCTGCATGCAGATCGGTGCATATATTTGTTTCATTTGTCTTGTCTCATTTTCCACCACCTCCTTCTACTCGAGCAGGAAGCGTATTATTTCAATGAAGCTCAATTTGCATCTATGCGTGTTGAGCTGGCATGCACCACAGGGTATTGTGGTAAACACACTTACAGTAAGTATACTTCCTGCTTTGGTAGAAACAGGCTGAGGGAACAGACAGAAATCTAATTTCCTAATTACAACAGAAAACAAATGCTTTAACTGACATAAGCAGCAAAATTCTCTCTTTTTTTAAACAAAAATGGGACTGCAGTGTCCCTTTAACAGAATAGCACTAAGACAATTGGTCAGGAAGAACAGCGCGAGGGGTTTTGTACCAGAGTAAAAGAATGAGTGAGAGGCTGTCCACGCAGTGCGTGCAGGGGCTCTTCCCTTCTCAGGAAGCCTGCTGGGAGGCCTGGACAATGAAGTGAGAAAGAGTGAGAGAGCATGAGTAAGAGTGAGAGAGTGCACGAGAGTGTCAGAGAGAGCAGAGAGAGAGAAAGCAACAAAAGGCAGATGGGAGTTATGCTGTACCACCATCATTGTCTGGCTCAGTATATAGTGATGGAAGTTATGGTGTACTACCTTCAGTGGCTGGCTCAGTATATAGTGAACTGAGTTATGCTGTACCACTGTCGATGTCTATCTCAGTATATAGTGATAGGGTTATGCTCTACCACATCAATGTCTGGTTCAGTATATAGTGATGGGAGTTAAGCTGTACCACCACCTGTGTCTGGCCTGCTATATAATAGTAGGATTCATGCTGTACCACCAACCATGTCTGGATCACTATATAATCATGGAGTCTATTTGTACCACCATCTGTATCTGGATCACAATATAAGGCTAGGAGTTATGCAGTACAACCATCAGTGTCTCACTCAATATATAGTAATAGGATTTATGCTGTATAACATACAGTATGTCAGACTCGCTATGTACTTATGCTCACTATAAGCTGCACTATACTATATCTATATCTGTATGCTGATAAGGGCTATGCTATGCATAATGGGGATTACACATCTAGAGTGCCAAAGGTTTACTGTCTTATTTTCTTTTATCTACTTTGCTCAAATTAATCTCTGTAAAAACATAGTGGGTAAGGCACAATTTTCTGGCCTTGCCTCCGGCACACAAGCAGTTAGCTTCTCCTCTATCCCCAGCACTTGGTGCCTTCTTTAAAGTCGAAGCCTGGATGTCCCTGGTAGATTTAGTGTGATGTTGTTTGGGGGGGTGGGAGAGGACAAAGATGTCACCAACAACCGGTTTGGCCACAAAACTAGCTTTTTGGGGACAAAGGTGCCACTGGTAAGTTTTGTGGGGGGCAAAGATGGTACTGATTAGTTATTTGGGTGCAAAGCTGGCACTGTGGGAGAAGGTGACATGTTACTTGGTGAAGTCGGGGGCCCAAAGAGATGGAGTGGTAGAGATTGGGTATAGTTAGAAGTGTTATGTCTGTAGGATTTAACAACAGAGCCACACTCACCTGGGAGCGCAAATAAAAATCTCTGCACCAATGATACTTGGCTCTTCCCTGCCCTTTAACATATAAATGAAGCTTATGTTTCATTTTACCAAGTATTTTTTGCAATCTGTAACCTACAACCTTTCTGTTTTTGTCTTGGCACTTATACAGAACATTCTGAGAGTAACCGAGGACAAGTGGCAATGCTTGAGCATGTTGTAAAGTTTCAAAAATACTCTGTGCACTTCAGCAACCTTTTTTAAAACTCATTGGAAGAAACACTGAGATATTTAATTCTTAAATCATATGGTCAGTGTAAGAGAAGACTATTTTGACAACTTTTTTCATGTTTGAAATAAGGTGATGACAATTAAGTGGATGTTGTACTCAACAATGGTCTATTTTATAAAACATTCCCTACAAATTTTATAATATATACACACTGTTAAACGCTAAAAGGAAAACTCCTGTTCCTTTCCCCAGAATCATCCAAAATACTGTATTTGCTCGATTATAAGACTGCCCCCAATATTTGAATATTAATTTTAAAAAGCCTGAATATAAGACTACCCTAAAAGTTTTACTAGTACATACTAATTCACATGTAAACTATTTTTTTATATTTAATATAAATGCTTTTTTGTTTTTATTTTCTGTCCCCCAGTTATGCAGTCCCACTGCTTGCTGCTCTGTCCCCAGATATGCCTTATAACCCCCTATATGCCACTCTGCCTCCCTGATATGCCACTTTGCCCCCTATATGCCACTGCCACTCTCATATGCCTTAAACCCTATATAACACTCTGCCACTAGATATGCCTTTATACCCCCTGTATGCCACTCTGTCTCCCTGATATGCCACTTTGCCCCTATATGCCACTCTGCCACCCTCATATGCCTTATATGCCCTATTTACCACTCTGATATGCCTTATCCCCCTATAATCCCCCCAGACTTACCGATGCATCCCTTGACTTGTCCCCTGTGCTCCATACTCCCTGGTGTCAAGTGGGGGCAGCCGGTGGATGTCTGCGTGATAATCGAGCAAATGCGGTAACTCTAGGGGAGAGTTGGGCCAGAGTTAACTCTATAGGATGGAGAGATTAATGTAAAAAATAGAAATTAAAAAACCCTCTTACGATCCTTTAATTATTTAGGAGGCTGAGAGAGAATGAGACAAAAGGTGAGTGGTTGCTTGGACGGGGATGATTTAAGTAAGCGTCATGTGGGAAGTCAGATGTATGATGTTGTTGAACGTGGGGTGAACAGACGGTATCTTTTTTAATATAGGTTGTATTAGGAGGACATATTGTATGCTCTGAACATAAAGTTAGAAGAACAAGTATAGCATGAGTAAAATCCTCGATATTCAAGCGACAAGAAGTAACAGCAGCTGACGAGAGACATGGGGAGAATGAAAAGGGAGGTTTGGCCCGTGTTTAGAAATAATGACAGAGAAATAGTGGAAGCAAGGTTGTTAATGGCTCTGTAGGTAAAGGTCAGGAGTTTAAACTTTATTCTAAAGAGTACGGGGAACAAAGGGATAAGAAAATTAATCTGGCAGGTGTTCAAAATGGTTTAGATTGGTTGAAGATGGAAGACACGAACGCTGATTGTGAAAGAATGAATGAAGGAATAATTGAGTCAGTGTTTAGGGGTAGAAATGGGATAGGCGAGCAGGTTTAGGGGGACTGAGGTGGCACAGACAGGCTGCTAAAGGGGCTGCAGTGGCACCGACAGGCTACTAACGGGGCACCAGTGACACACGCAGGCTATTTTAGGGGCAGAGGTCAACCATGTCAATGTTTAGCTTAGTATATAGTGATAAGAGTTATGGTGTACCATATCTGTTCAGTAAATGTTATTTATTTAAACTTATTTAATTTATTAAGTTAATAATAATGTTTTCAGATTCTAGTTTTTTTCCAGTTGACATGCAGTTTCCAAATTTGTGAAAGAAATATTCTTGCCAATATTTTTTTGGTGTGTGTGTGGGGGGGTGCCACATACAGGATCGACCCTAGGTGCCAAATACTCTAGGAACGCCCCTGCTGATAACCCATTGTTAATATCTTGCTATGCGCACACTCCATGCACTGGTACCAACTTGCTGTCTTTGAGCCACTAAAAACCTGAGTTATAGAAGTAATAAGACGTAACTGCTACTTGAACACAAAAGTGTTTGTCTAAACTCTGAGTTAAAAAATGTTTTACTGTCATCCATTATCATTTATAGTCAATAGCCCCCATGAACCCTAGCAAATTAATAAAAAAATCCTAACAAAATATGATTGCGATATAAACAATCCCTTTTCCATTAGCTGAAATAAGACCTAGTACTATACAAAGTACATAAAATGACCAAGGAGATCCATTCAATGGAGCGCATATCCTTCAAGGCACGTAGCATAAGAGCAGATAAATTGAGCATATTTAAAAGAGAGAATTCTGAAATCCCTATGTGCATTTACATGTAAGAAGTTAAAACACAGGGTGACATTCTGCTTTCATATGTGTTAAAGTGCATATGATGGCTGAATTGTACCTTTAAAAGCTGTGAGGCAAACATGCCATCTGGGCAGAGAATCAACATATCAGATCCAAAAAAAGACTACCCCAAACCGACCATGAAGAAAGCCTCTTGTGGCTGTTCGGCAAAGCTTAGACTTAGTGTACCCATATAGTGACATCAACACCTCTCCTGAGTATACGTTGCCCATACCTGTAGGTCTCCTATATATCTGTAGCCCTCAACTAACTTCCCTTCCTGCATTCAGATCTCCAGCAGCTCACCCGTGCTGGTGGCTTCTTATCTAACTTCTTCCTGTGTCTCACACCGACCAGCACAGTTCAGATCTCTCTGTACAATGTTTTCTTCCACCATAAAGATACCATCCGTGGTTTCTGTCCTCTCCTTAAAACTTTAGGAACCGATCGGGTCAAAACAGATCGCGTAATTTACCTTCCGAAGTGTCCCACATGATCAAACAATCGCTCCATGCTGTGGCTGCAGTCCGATCTGTTATGTCAGCACAGGTCTCAGCATGACAATACGGTTTGTTCAGCGTGTCCTGGTTCGCTGCGCATCCGCTGTCTCTTTTGGGAGTGTAGACTGTCTTACTTCTTCTTATCAGTACGTCGTACACTCGCTAGACTTCTTCAAGCCGCCTGGGATGTCACGGACTCGATGCCCTTTATTGCCCCGGTCTCTGCGTGTTGGGATGGGGAGGGTCCACGGACTAGATGAGCACCATGGGTGGGAGAACACGGCAGCCCTTCCCTCTCAGCGTGTAAACTCTCATCGCTTAGACAAAATAAAGAAGTGCTTGCATTGAGCAGTCTCGGATGTCTAAATTAGGTCTGAAGCTTCTGAGGTGTCTCAATAAAAAAAAAAAATCAAGTTAATACAAAGTTACTACGTAAACATCCTTATAGGAAAATTACTGGCTCTGCAAACGCAATGAGAAATTTTCCATGATCAGCTTGGGATTTTTTTTTTTTTTTTTTTTTTTGCAGAAAAAGCCACGCGGTTATTAGAGAAATAAAACTTGCCTTCGGCGCGTACAGTAAGCGATGTGTGGTGTGAAGTAAAATTGTTTACAGATGCAAATTAATAAACAAATACTAAAGAGCATTTAACCCCTGCATGACCGGCTGTCTTATACACTCTAGAGTTTCTATGTATGTTCGTTTAACTATAATTTCCCTTTTTCAGGCAGATATTTTTATTGGCATGTTATGATGTCAAAAAAGCTGAGATACATTGTGTCTGTTACGTAAGAAACAGATGATTGTTACTATATCTCGTCATGTAAAACCATAGAATTCTAAAAAGGGTGTACTTTCTTATTCACACCCCTCACTCTCTCTCTATATATATATACTTACACACACCCTCCTGATTGTTGAGTTTTGGCAATTCAGTGAAATGAAATGTTTTTTTTTTATCAGGGGCATAACTAGAAGCCCCAGTGCCCTTGTGCAAAAATTGATCCAGGGCACCCCAATTTCAACAGCTGGTCTGTGCCATCATTGCTCCCAAACAACCTGTCTGTGCCTTTTTTGCCCCTCCCTTTCAACATACAACATATGTAAAAACCCTCACTCATACTCACTAACATACACTCCAACTCCCCCCACTTACACAAACATGCTCACAAACACACACAATTGCACATCCATGCTCTCTCACACACACACACACACACAAATTATACATCCATGCTCACACACACAAATAACACATTAATGCTGACATACATAAATACAAGCACATATACACACATCCCAACTCCTGCCCACCCCTGCTTACCTCTCCCTGCTCCTGCAGTTTGCTGTCCGGCTGCTCACACCCTGATACGCTCCTCACTCCCCATGGCGGTTCAAAATAAAAAGGGTTCTTCTGACCTGGATCGGTGTGGTCCAGGTTGGAAGGGCCCCTTTTTAAACTATTTTAAATTGGTATGAGGAGACAGGAACAAGGAGTCGCAGGGGTTGCATCCAACTTTGTGACACCAGTTTTCGGAAGGCCCAAACATCACCAGTGTCCTAGCATGACTGTGCCCTGTGCACAAAGGAAGGTCTATAAAAACATGGTTTGATGAGTTTGTGTGGAGGAACTTGCGTGGCCTGCAGAGAGCCCTGACAGTAACCCACTGAGCACCTTTGGGATAAATTGGAACACAGATTACATGCCTACCTTTCTCGTCCAACACCAATGTCTGACCTCATAAATGGTCTTTTGGCTGAATGGTCAAAAATTCCCACAGAAACACTCCAAAATCTTGTGGAAAGCCTTCCCAGAAGACTGGAAGCTGTTATAGCTGCAAAGCTGAGGACCAGCTGCACGTTAATGTTTATGTATTTAAAATGCAACTCAAAATCCCTGTTGGTGTAAAGGCCAGGTTCCCCGATACTTTTGTCCATATAGTATATAGGTCAAAGAAAATGAACACACCACAGATTTATAAAAATGATTTTCCTGTATTTACATCAAAATAGTTGTGGTACAGATGCAATGTTTCGGTCTCTCTTTGGGACTTTTAACAAGAGAATCTGACCATGAATAAGACTGCCTATTTATACAATCTATGTCAGGCTTTTCTTAATAAACGTCCCCAAGAGGGACAGTAACATTAAGTTCTTGTGTACCATCACCATGTTGATGTAAATGCAGAAAATGTTTTTTAAATCAAGGGTATACAGCTTTCCTTAGATTTATTTATACTGCCTGGAGGTTGTTGTGTGCAGGGTTAAATGGAATATAATTACGTGTAACCCTGCACACAACAGCCTCCACATACATACATACAGGGCCCCAATGAGATGCAGAGTAACACACAGTGATTTATTGTTTATTATATTTTGTGTAGTTTGGGTCTAAGGGGTGGAGAGTAGGGTGGTGATTCAGACAACCAACCATATTTGGCTGCAGGACACATTGAACTGAAATACTTGAAAAACCACTTCATTTACCAAAATTAACATTCCATCATTTCAACATTTTCAGAGCAGTCCTACTCTACATGTCGATATTCTCAACATTTAAAGCATTTCACAGCATAGTTTGTCATTTTTTCTTGTTCTTCCAGTCTACCAAAATTATGTTCCATTATACTTGCCCCTGGAGTTAAAAAAAAAACAAAAAAAAACAACCTGCTCATCAGGAATTCTCTGGATTTGGCCTACAGGCTCAGGCTAGCATAGGTAACTTCTGGTCTTCATGGTGTCGCTTTTTGCTCCAGGTGATGGGAGGGACATTTGGCTCCATTCACTGTTTTTAAATGCTTCCTACCTTTCTGGTGTAATATAGCCACACATCCCTGGGCAATCTTTTTAAAATTATTGTATTTCTTTGCTTAGATTGTTGTCATTTTCTACTGCATTTGAGATGCCATTTTCTACTTATTTTTCTTGTCTCTGATGACAAATTCATAAATGAGCATACTTGATTTGTGTGCATCTGCCCTCCTACTGTCTTCAATGGTAGTAGCTCCACTAATCTTTGGAACCTTTTTCTACCCATCTTACTCAAAGAGCCACCTACACAACACTGCAAAGTATCACCAAATGGCCATGTAAAACATCACAGACCTCTATTGAGTTTACAGCTCCCTGTGCAGATCAGGGGAGATCAGAGAACCTCCCCAAAATTATTAACGGCCCACAAAAATAAATTGGACTTTGGGAGACTGTAGTTGCAAGACTCATTTGACTACAGAGCACATTGCTCCATGTTTCTTGCCCCTAAATGTAATGGCCCAATGCTGCCTAGCTGAATAGGGTGATCACATACACTATATGGACAAAAGTATTGGGGCACCCAACCATTACACCAACAGGGACTTTTATGACATCTCATAGACAGTTTATGTTAGAGCAGACAGGGGTATGCTCAACTCTGCACCTTTCTAGGACAAGACAAAACTTATAAGTCAAATAGATATGGCTCATAAAATGTTCTTGCTGTGCCTGACGTGTGTTTTATATAACTCTTTGTGTATGTATTCCTTCCTTGTGCAATTTATATAAATCTCTGTGGACATATCCCATTTCCTTAATTTCATATGTTTTTTCTGTCTCTGACTGTGGTTGGTTGCTGTGGTGCTAAATAATATTTTTATTAAAAAGTTTAAATGTAAGCAATGAGCACTGTTAATGCCACCAGCGTCCCTGAATCAGGAAACAAAATGTGGTAACCGAGCTTTCCTAGAAGCAGTGATGAAATGCAAAAAAAAAAAAAATATATATATTGCACAGGGATTGTAGCTAAGGTCGTTAATCTTATGCAATGTTTAGATTAATAAAGTACCTATGACATATTAAAAAAATTGATACAAATTGATATAGAGTCCCCAAACCACTATATATTTTGAGAATGTATGACATTCTAGTTGTAGAATTTGTTAATCAAACGAAAGGTCTTTTGTGATATCTAGGTCATGAGCTTAGAAAATTACCTTTAAACCCTAGTTGTTAAGTCAATATTTTGTTACAATTACCCACTTAGGTCACATGCATTTTTGTAATAAGTGCTAGTTACAATAGTTATCCGCAGCTTGATAGCTCAAAGGAATATGTGTATGTTAAGTGTAAAATTATTAAAAGCTGCAAAGTATATAAATAGCTCTGTATTTTAGTTGTATTTTTTCCCCTTAACTGATGAAAGAATCCACAAGAAATCCTGAGTCTATGAAAGTGATTACACTTCAGGTGAGCCAAACTCTTATCCTGATTTAATAAATTATAGTTTATACATACAGACTTGATTGATACCATCACTATTCATAAACAAAAAAGAAGGACAAATAGTTGATTACCTAAATATTAATTACTATAATGTAACACTCACAGATCGATAAAGGGCCACATGCAGTGCAGTTTTAGTTTTATTGGAGTGTTGTATTAAGCGGTAAGTGGGTGTTGAATGACATCCCAGAAAATATGGGCCAAGTTTCAAACGAAGTTAAAGAAAAGTTAAAGAAAAGGAGGAACAATAAAAATAAATAAAAAAAAGGAATGCAGGTAAAGTTACTTTAACACCTTCAGTCCCCTATAGACGTACTGGTACGTCCATAAAACACATCTAAAGAAACCTATGGACATACCGGTACGTCCTGAACTTCTTGAAGCAGCAGGGACACATGAAAAAAACAATATATAGTTTACACGGGCACACTATTCGCAGGACAAGAGAATAATCGCTGAACCGACATACCCCAAAAATGGCAAAACTGCTCCGGGCTTTGTGGTACCAAAAACACCTGGGACTGAAGGGGTTAAAGTTACTTTACCCACATTCTTTTAATTATTTATAAGAATAACTGCACCCAGTAGCGTACCTAGCGGTAGCGTACCTAGCGGGGGGGGCGGTCCGCCCGGGTGCCGCTCGTCAGGGGGGTGCCACGGGGAACCACTCGGTGCCCCTCAGTCTCCTTCGCGAGGCCTCTAACACCGTCACGGTGCCGGCATGTCATTCTGAGAGCCGAATATGATGTCATATTTCGGCGCTCAGCATGACATGCGGGCACCGCAACGGAGTTAGAGGTGCCGGCAGAGCAGGAAGCAGCGGCAGAGCAGGAAGACGGAGGCGTCGTGCTCCCACCGCAGGACTTCTGAATGGTAAGTCCAAAACCTTTAACTACAAAGGGGGAGAGGATAGATAGTGAGAAGGGAGG
>VKOC01036456.1:0-11492 GCA_009364415.1 Spea multiplicata | reverse complement strand
TGGGGCAATTGCCCCAGTCTGCCCTATTGTAGGGCCGGCCCTGGTTATGGGTGAAGTTGTGATTGTGCAAAGAAACCCTTTCCTCTATAAACTTTCCTTAGTATTTGTGTGATTAAGACTGAGGCATTCTTTTCCTAAAAAAAAGTAGGGTATTAAATTGGGCTACAATAACAGAGCTAGAACATATAGAAATGCCTACTATGCAGCTGTCTGAAAATATTAAGTTATTTAAAAACTATAACTGTTTTATAACTAGCAAATAACAGACAAATACAAAAAGTCACTACAGCTGTTCCATTGCCCAGCTGTCCCATGTGCCAGGTAAGTGAGACACCCAGAGGGATCACATAAGAGTATATGTATGTATATATATATATATATATATATATATATGTATATGTGTGTGACCGTATGGTGGTAGAGTGAGAGTCTTTCTGTACGGTGATAGAGTCTTCATGTGTTAGAATATGGTGTTAGCATTTGTGAGAGGATGTGTGTTAGTGGATGGTGTTAGTGTGAGTGTGTATCAGCATATGGTGTTCAAGTGTGTGATGTGTATAGGTGCTAGAGTGTCAGGGCTAGAAATGTAATGGAGAAGAGGGAGCAAGATCGTGTGTGTACATAAGTGTATGATGTTATAGTGAGTGGGTATTTGAATGAGTTTCACTGTTAATGTGCGTGTGTTACTTACTAGGGAGGGCGAACACAGACTGAACCCTGATGCCATTTACCATAGGCTCCCTTCTGCTTCAGTATGATTCATAGCTGATTCTGATATTAGATGTGTGATCGTGTTAATTAGAGAAATATACTACTCACTGAAGCAGCCTTGAAAACCCAAAGATAGCAGGGAATTATTTTGTTCATAGAAAATCAAAATGTCAAACAGCAGCAAAAGCTATTTGCCATACAAATGTTTTACATTTCATTATGGATATTCATGGGAAGGCAAACAAGGGTACTAACTCACTAAATTTAACTACAACAAAGCTATTAACTATAAAAAAGACTTTCTTTTCTTTCTTATACATACCTTGTAAGCTGACAGAAAATTTACCTTACGTCAGCAAACTAGTTGAACTCCCAAAATAACATAAGACTAGACACGTGTTTGTTAAATGTGATTTATTATGACAAACAATATGAAAAGAATTTACCCAGCATCAGTTAGTTTAACATAGACATGTGTGTCAGCATTTAAGAACTATTTGACCCATTTAGTCTGCCCAATTTTTGAATACCGTATTATAAGAAGACCCTGATTATAAGACGACCCTATAGGAAAAAAGTTTTACCAGTAAATGTTAATTCATGTAAACTATGTGAACAATTTTTTTTTTACTAAAAGCTATGATTGAGAAAAATATTTTGTTTGTATTTCCTTTTTTTCTCAACCTGCCCCCAGACTTGCCACTCTGCCCCAAAATGCCTTATACCCCCCTATATGCCACTGTGCCCCTTGATATGCCTTTTAACCCTCTAAATGCCACTGTGCTCCATGATATGCCTTTTAACCCTCTATATGGCACTAAATGCCACTGTGCTCCATGATATGCCTTTTAACCCTCGATATGGCACTGTGCCCCATGATATGCCTATGTGCGACTCTGCCTCCAGATTTGCCTTTTACCCCTATATGCCACTCTGGCATTTAGGGGTTAAAAGGCATATTATGGGGCAGAGTGGCATATGGGGAGGTATAAGGCATTTCAGGAGGCAGAGTGGCATATAGAGAGTTAAAAGGCATTTCTTAGAGCACTCTACCTCCAGAAATGTTGTCCATCGAGCAGACCTTCCCCGACTGTCAGAGTTCCCTGGCCGCTCACAGAAATGGGATGCAAGAAATTGATCTTTATTAAGTGCTTTAATGTTTTCTAGGCATTCAGCGCGCCGATACATTGTATAAGTAAGAGTGCTGTGCAGAACCATTTAATCTTTAAAGATCAGTCTTGGGGACCTGAGAGGAAATTAAAACAATGAGTTTGGGTAGAAACTGTTTAATGGAAGCTATACTGCGTCTTGATTTAAAGAAGATCTTACCTGGACAAGTGTGATACCAGAATAATAAATATTCAAAATTCACCTTGTCCGGACGGCTGGATTTAGAGCTCATTTACTCTTTGGTGTACTCCCCCTCTCTGCCTAATTATACAGTATATAGAAGATATTGGAATATGGATAGGCTTTATTCTTCTGGAAATAAGTTCTCTGGGCAAGTACCAAATTTGGTTTATGGGAAAAACAGACAGGCCCTACATATGTGCCTCAGTTACTTCTGGAGCCTTCCGAATTACTTGGGATACATTTCTGTTAAGATACGTGCACAGGGTACCACAATTTACACTGTTCCATACCCCATCTTGCTTCTTTTTAATTCAGGTGGCACATTTGTCACTTTTACCAAGAAGCACCTTTGATGTTAACCCAGCCATTAGTACCATCTATGAGCATATTAACACAAGCAAATGGGATTGCATGTAATCATTGAACTAGGCGAAAGGAAGGGTAGTTATATAGTTACACATACTTCAGCTGTAGATGTGCTTTCTATACATCATAGAGAAAGGCTTTTAGATTCATTAACAGGTATCATCATCATCATTATTTGTTATTCTTGGTATTTTATTAAACTTGTCCAGTCTATCCATTCAGGGCTCTATAAAACATTATGATCCTGTTGTCATGAACCAAACTAATATACGGATGCAAGGCAGGTTATTCATACTATTTTGATGAAACCTGCTAATACTTTACTGGGGGTTAGTCAATAATACAGAGTTACATTATTATACGTATTCTCAGGTAACATGTTTTGTCTGCAGAAAACATTGAACTGGACCTACATAATGTATATATTATTGTTTTTTGGGATGACTGCCAAGAAACTACTTATTTTAGAATGTATGGCGCAGATTGCTTTTTTTTAGAGAAGACTATCCAAGACCAAAGCACTTCCAGGAAATGCTAATTGGGATTGGTCCTTTGTAACATGTTGTTAAATTGATGAGTTCAAACTGCAACTCTCCTGCAAACTCAACCTTTACTTAATAAACCCCTTCGTGAACAATATGAACCAGAATAGATAACAACTAGTCTTAGTCTGCTTACCCGTGCCATAAAATGCTCAAGAAATTACCTTATTCTTTGCTTCTTAGCCAATCGTAGTTATTTTTAATGTGCCAAAAATGGTGGTTGCATTTCTGAGAACCTTACAGGTTATTGGCAATGTGCTACAAACATTGTGTTTATTTTATCATCAATAAAACAATACCAAAAAGAATAAACTGCGTGCAAATCTACCTCAACTCTAGAAATTCTCAAAACCTTATAAGAAAAAACATATTAAATGAAACCTCAAAAGCATCATATTGGCAAACCTAAATATTACCTGTGTCATCATTCAGATTTGGAGTTTATGACATATGATTGGGGATAGTGTAGGTGTTTAGTTAAAAATAAATACAGTTAAATCTACAGACACACTGCTATAGAGTTATAAACAGGAAACCATCAAGGACCCTTTTACACACATTCTATATATGTTTTGTGTGTGTATTAATATATATATATATATATATATATATATATATTACATATACAGACTATATGGACAAAAGTATTGGGACAAATGACCATTACGCCAACAAATGTTTTTCTGTCATTACTTTCTAAGTACTGTGACAGGCCTCCCTTTTCCTTGGGATTTTTGTCAATGATCTTGGCTGTAACCACAGTCTTCTAGGGTAAATGAAGTCCAGGACACATACAGCTCAGCTTCAATGTTTATTTTAAAGCAATAAACAGCAGCAGTTATAAGTAGCACAGGATAAGTCTTTGTTTGAGCACTTGCTTAGTAAAAAAACAGCTCCAAACATTCACCTTCTAACCAGTCACAGGTTATCATCAAAACGGTTTTAAGAGAGAAACCACTCCTCAGTTCATCAGCTCTCCTAGCTGGAATAACACTGGTCTCTCCTCTGAATCAGGCTCAAACCCTTTAACCTTCTGCCTGCTAATTAATCAGCCACAGGTGAGCTGCTACTTAGTCCACACCTGTGGAGCTCCTGTCCAGAATGCAGGCTCTGGACTTGATCAGAACAGCAATTAGTGCTGTTGGAGCACTGGCCCACCCTGCTCTTCCAGATGCTCCGCCCCAGGGACCCTTACCATGTTTTGCAAACTGCCAGTAGTGCAGTTTGTGACCAACCAACATCTTTCCCTGGGACATATTTTAAAGCAGGCTACTATTGACCAAGGCTGGTCTGATATACCTGCCATCTATCACTTTACCACACCTTTTGTCACAGTACATAGATGTTAATGTCTATTAAAGCTATAACAGCTTCCACTCCTCTGGGAAGGCTTTCCGCAAGATTTTGGAGTGTTTCTGTTGGAATTCTTACCTATTCATCCAGTAGAGCATTTGTGAGGTCCTGGCTCGCAATCTCCATTCCAGTTCATCGAAAAAGGGACCTATACGAGCCAGTCACCATGGCTTGGAACGCTCGGAGTTTTGCCTGGAGACTCCATGAGAAGTACCGCTTCTCTGGTTCTCCAAGTCGACACCCGGATCCTCTGTGTCCCACCCAAAGACATCAGCAGGAATGCCCCTCAAAGGCCAGATGTAGGGATGCCCACCTACATCAGCGGGCAGTCCTGGCCACATCCTGCGAGGGTAAGCTCCGGATAGCTGGAGCCCACAAATCCGCAGGTATGCCAGTCTTCTACCTCAAACTCCTCCAACCACGTCTTTATGGGACTTGCTTTGTGCATTGGGGCACAGTCATCCTGGAATAGAAAAGGGCTTTACCCAAACTGTTTCCACAAAGTTGGAAGCATAGCATTGCCCAAAATGTCTAGGAATGTCCCCTTGAACTTATTACCACCTGCATTGGAATAATAATAATAACAGATCCAACAGTACCTACTATTTATAATTATAAGCTTTCCTTATTGCTTTAGCATACATTTTAGGAATGATAACACAAAAGAATCCTAAAACACCTCTCATATATAATGTCATCATATAAACTTCATGGTGTGTATAAGGATCATATCTGGAATATAGGGAAACTCATAATAAATTGTATACCAGAAGAAAAAGAGTTCCAAACAAGCCCTTCTATTATAAAATATCTTGCTTTATTATACAGTATAATAAAGATATTTTATAATAGAAGAGCTTGTTTGGAACTCTTTTTCTTCTGGTATACAATTTTAGGAATGATGTAAACATCATAGCAAAATACAGTTGCTGATATATTCCACTAAAAAGAAGGTGCATATAGAGTCACTTTTTGCTATCTTTCTAGGTGTAAATCAGTTGATGTTAAAATAGGAATTTGGATAATGATTGCAAAGGGTGACAGAGAGCATGGTTTCCATGGAAATGCCATTTATATAATGATATTACGGATTGAAAATCT
Source organism: Spea multiplicata (assembly GCA_009364415.1). Classification (NCBI taxonomy): domain Eukaryota; kingdom Metazoa; phylum Chordata; class Amphibia; order Anura; family Pelobatidae; genus Spea; species Spea multiplicata. The sequence goes on along the minus strand of VKOC01036456.1, from coordinate 6,066 downwards.
TTGTTTATCAGAAGCTGAATAAGAACATGTGCTGTTCCGGCTATGCATTTCTAACAAAATAAATGTTGCCTTTTTGTGATTGATAAACCTAATTTTTGACTGTTGGTTTGTTTCAAAATATTTTATTAGAGTTTCTTATAAAAAAATGAAAGGTATAAATACATACAGATAAAATACAAGATGTTTATAACGACCCAAAGGAATTTTTGTAATTGGGTTAACAATTGTACAATGGTTAGAAACCTTATAAGTTGGAATAGACATTTCTACAATATGGTTAAGTATTTTTGACTGTTTTATAATGTCTAAACCCTCCAGGCTGCCCATCAGACTATTATAACTACATTAAAAACAGCGGAAATAATGACAAATTATGTGTTATCTGTAAATGGTGCCAGCTGTGGATGTAGTAGTTGGCCAGTTAAATATTAAGTTATTTTGAGATTGAATTAAATGTATGTTCACATTTTATAGGATTTAAAAATATATACCAGAAGTCTGGGGGTAGTGAAAGCTTGGCCCATAAGCATAGGGGGCGTTTAACATGATGTCAAAAGGTAGTATTATTGATGTATGACAAAGGATGAAGTGCAAATTATTTTTTTATGGGCATTCAGTACAATAATTGTACATGCGTATATGTAGTATAGGACTGTATAGTGAGCTGAGCACTGAGGCAGTTGTCTTGTGTATAAGCTGTATACATGGGCTATTTGCTCCATGCCCATGTGGCCCAGTACGTCTTTTTAAGTATGGTCCCCAAAAAACCTAGAGCCAAGAATGATCACTGTAGCTATCCTCAACTCTCTGTGATAGAAATGAACCACAGCTGTACAAATGCACACGATTAAACATTCGCCCACTCGTAGTTCCTAGAGAATGACTGTTCAAGAAGCATCAAAAATCAAGTGGAAAATGATTAGTTATAATTACATTGATTGCGAGAGCAGCAGAATTAATGTTAGAAAATAGTCAATAAGGCATTTATGAGTAAAGACGGATAAAAAGCAAGCAAGTCAATGAAACTGGAAGTAAATACTGACTCAGTATTGTTTATGGTGCAGTGTTAATTTGAAGACACTTACAGTATGTGTGTGTGTGTGTGTAGCACCAGCTACTACTCGCTCCTCACGACGTTCACATTTCCAACCCTGGCACAACTGTAATCCGTCACCTTCGACGATGTTCCCGCACTGCCGAACGTAGTGGACGAAAGTCAAATTCCATGTCTGACTTTCTGCACTATAAATTTCCTGTACGTTCCTATTACTCTGCTCTCAACCTTGCTAAAGAAACCTATTTCACCTCTCTCATCTCCTCCCTGTCCCACAACCCCAAACAACTCTTTAATACCTTCGATTCCCTGCTTCGACCGATCCCTACTACCCCTTCCACTAACATTAATGCATCTGACTTTGCCACATTCTTCAATAATAAAATTCAAAATAAAAATCAGAGCGGTTCCCCTCCCTACATCTCCTCACTCATCTCCAAATACACTCCTAACCGGTCTGTCCGCTCATCCAATGATCTCGTTCTATCCTCTCTATTGATTTCTAGCTCTCATGCCCGCTTACAAAATTTCTCAAGGGCTGCCCCTATCCTCTGGAATGCCCTCCCCTGGTCTATCCGTCTCTCCCCTTGCCTTTATTCCTTCAAAAAATCCCTCAAGACCCACTTCTTTAAGGATGCTTACAACATTGCACACTAACGACCTCCCATACTCCCATATTCCTTTAGCTCACCTTTCCTAGTGCCTCTCCTGCAATACTTTTACTAGTGTGGCTGCTCTATCCCTAACAACAACACTTTTACCTATTGTGTAATACACACAACTCCCTCTAGACTGTAAGCTCTTTTGAGTAGGGCCCTCCTCACCTGTTGTCTCTGTTAGTCACTTTGTAATGTTACATACTACTTGTTATGTCCGATTGTACCCATTGCACAGCGCTACGGAATTTGATGGAGCTATATAAAACAATAAATAATAATAATAATAATAAATAATAACCCTAAGGTTCGGTCCTGGCTATACAATATATAGTCTTATAGTGTGACCAAATCCCCAGAATGTATGCTTCAGATGGGATGGGTGCTTTTAAATAGTATTTGCTGGCTGTGCGCTGATTTGTTGCTTTGTTGTATATATTTTCATGTCCAGCCTAAAAATAAGAAGACAAATGACAACAATTATATTAACACAGAGTAGCAGTATACCATGTTAAAAGGAAAATCTGGTCAATGTATGCTGCATCATTCCTTTTGGCTCCTTGTGATCTGTGTCTGATTTAATAAAATATTATTAAAAGAAATCAATCATCATTTCATATGTGGACCCACTTTCTTATTTGTCTGTGAGGCAGCTTTGCATTATCTTTTGAAGCACCAATAATTGAACAAGCTTGATATGCTAAAACTGACTTAAGTGAAGATTGAACCACAAAAAAATAGGGACGAAGCTTTAACTTGACCTTACAAATAAGAAGGATTAGAGAAGGAGATTAAGGTAGATGTAATTAGATGGCAAAAGTTGATTAAATGGTCATGTAAGATGAACATCTATAAATTAATTCATTTGAATTGGTGTTTAAGCTGTAAGAGGTCATTCATGTTATATTTAGGCCAGGATTAGGCACATAGGGAAGTTGAAACCGGAAAATAATAGGGTAGAGGAGAGTATAAAAGATGACTGGCTGGTTCAGAAATGTGGGGTGCACGAGAGACATGAATGTATGTTTAAGACAATTAATGTAAGAATACTTTGTTAAAATATAAATATCTAATGTAAGATTATTACATGTTGTTAAATACATGTTATGTATTTGTCTATACATTATTTATAATAATGCCTAGAAATAGACTGTGATCATTGTACATAACTGGATTAGATTGCATTCAAATAGGTAAAGCATTCCTCCATACATACATACATACATACATATTTGGTAATTCTCTTTGGTAATCCTGTGCAAGTCGCCAACACCAGAATAGGCTGCCAAAATGTCCATTTCTGATTTGTAAGCAAACAGCATGTTTTCCAATCTTCCATTGTGGAGTTTATGTATTGTTTTCCCATGCTAAGTGTTTAGATTTAACGAAGAAGTGGTTTAGAGACCACTGTTCTTCCATGAAGATATTTCACTTCTTGTACTTCTTTAAAGGTCCTAACAGGAGCACTAGCAGGGCCATACTAATAGAAGTAATATCAGGTGTTACTTATTAAAAGCCAAATAAATGTGTGTCACAACAGTTTTAAAAAGGCAAACAGTATGGGGAGAGGATATTCATATAAATGTAAATTTCGCATAAAGATTTAACAAAAAGATTTTAAAAAGTCTCAATGTTAAGTAATGTATAATATGTTTCTACTTCTTAAATAAACAATTAAATGGAATTAGTTGGTGAAAGACTCAGATTTATGGCTCCTATTGTGTGTTTATGTGTGTTTAGTGAAGAGGAGGAAAAAACTGGCCAGTTGTGCAGCATGAACTGTGACAGAGTTGGGCTAGACCCTAGGCCAACCACACCAAGCTGGACCCCTGTAGGCTATAGAAGATTCTTCTGGATGTGCGGAAAAACCCAAACATGTGGGAGGAGACATTTTTGCTGATGGAGTTGAGCTTACATCCGTCCATACTGACAAGCTGGATCGAGTCTGGTCTTGAGTAAATATACAGGCTCATCCCACTATAGTTCCCATCAGACTATGAGATATATATATGTCATAGAAGCAACAGATAAATGTGCGGCTACAAAAAATAAGTCAAAAGGTTAATTCTAATCAGCCATTAGTTGCTCAGCAACATGTGTCTATGTTCACTAATGAAGAACGGAATATCTAATATACAAACAGACTGAAGGGTCTCACAGGTTTGTTAAAGGAAGCATTGTTTCCTCAAGCAAGATGTGCCCTCTGCCAGTCATTGTTCAGAAGCACCATTATTGTGTTAGAGATCAACAATGATGGATCGTTTCTATGTAGCCATTCTAATGCACTTTGAAATTATATTTTTTTATGTTGGTATTTTTTTTAAAGATAAACTACCAGGCTTTTTTCTATAAGACTGTGCATGACTTCCACAAATGTTGACATCAGCCTTATGTAACACCATAATACGGGGCATAAAATAGCAAATCTGCTTTTTCGCCCACCTCTCTAAACCTGTGCTCTGATTCCTTTAAATAAGTGGAGAAATGCAATATATGCATATCAACGCTCACATATTTTTTGACAAATCTAGGATCAGCGGATAAAAGAATTGTCATTGCTGAAAAACCTGGACTTTGTGGTCAGAGTTCTTAAACAACATATCTCATAGAGTACTCAATCACACATTCTGAGTAAGTTAATGATTTTCCTATTAATACTTTTGTGGGTTTTTTTTTTCAAAATGACACACATGTAAGCTTTACCGCCGTAAATACCTATGTACTGTGAGATTACTAAGGCATTTTTGGGTGGCAGAGATAACACGTAAATGTGACAAGTTCTCTAATGATATGTGTGTGATTTTGAAGAATATTGCCCCTGTTTTATTAGCATTTCCTGAAATGGACAGGGTCAAAAGCAACAATACTCTAAACAGAGTTTTTTGTCCAAGCCTCCAGTGGTGCGACATAGTATGCTTCTTTTACCCATTGTTTTTAAGAGTTAAATGTAATATACTAATTTGGTCATGTTTAACACAAAAAAAAAGCTAATACATCCGCTGTTCTTATATTATGCAGATTGAGGATTCATCTTGAGTTGCTGTTTTAGGAAATAGCTTTTTGTGGTGATTTAAGTCACTACAAACCATGTTTTGTAGTCATTTTACTACGTTATTAAAAAAAAACAAAAAGCAGAGACCAGTTCAGGGAAGACTGATGTGAGAAATGTTATATCCTGCAACAGCGATAAAACATTTTCTTTAAGAGCACCATTTGTAACGTTAATCTTAAGAAGAGATGGTGTCAGAAAACGTGTTAATCTTTAGTTGAGTGACATCATTTCATACATTACTTATGGGAAACATATATTCCTATACTGAATTAATATGTCTTATGCAGTGATGTCATTAAAGAAGCCACGTGACACAAAATTATATCCTTTAACCCATTCGGGATACAGAATTTATGGATATATTTGTAATTTTTTAGCTACTGTGTATGCAGTATTAGGTGAATCTAATAAATTCTGTGGTTATCTTTGCATGTGATGTTCAGAATTATTTTTCCATAGATCACGGCTGCTGCTATAAGCAACGTTGAGACCTGAATGCTATGTACCAAACAGCCAGTTATATTTTTGCTTCTTTTCAGCGCTCGGACGTATGGAAAGTTACCAAGGTTTAACAGGCGTTAAGAGGCATTGGGAAACATTTCTGTTTCCTGTGGATTTAAAAGGTTCAATGCAAGGCACCCCAGTGTATGGGATATCATAAAATCCAGAATAAATATGAACTCATGTAGACAGACTCTGGCTAGGGAATTAAATATGTATTTATACATCCCGCACACTGCAGGGACGTACGTTAAATGTACTGGCCAGAAACATGTGTAAGCTATGTGTGTCCTGGAAAATCATTCATAATTACCATATGTTGGCTAATTTGTAGCAAGTGAACATGATTTAACTATCAAAAAATACTTGCTAATACAATAACACTACAATAATTATTTTTTTTTCTTATTAAGTGATATTTGTAAGTGCAATGTTATTTTACCCATCTAGTGTCTAACGTTACGTAATTAAAATTTTAACCCCACACTTGAAATGAGATACAAGTCCATAAATTATGTAAAGCTACATAATAACACTAGATACTCATCCTGCTTCTTCTAAATATCTGGTATCCTTCAGTTTCTTTAAATGTAAAAATTGACTACAAATGTTTACTAAATTTCTAGAGAAAATAGATTTGATTTGTGTATAGAAAACCCTATTTATGACCACAGTCCTATAACGTTTGGTGATTGGATTTGTTAGTGGCTTTTATCACCTTGTTCTGTAAGCGCATGCATTGTGAAAGCAGCATTAACTACGGAAGTTGCAGTTTGACCGATCAGCTGCACCTAATCCCACGA
>VKOC01036454.1:0-11049 GCA_009364415.1 Spea multiplicata | reverse complement strand
TGACTTGGCATGATAGGAGTGTGATTGCTAACAGCAAACACAACGAGCACAGTCCCATCATGCCTAGGTTCCAGCATTTACTGGTTGCCTGGGTATGAAAGGAGTGTGATTGCAGTTAGCAATCACACTCCTATCATGCCAAGTCATATTGCTAATTTTGTCCAATTGTGTGTTACCTACTTGTGAGTTTTTATTATTATTTTTAAAGGTGGGGGGTCATTTTCAGTTTTGGCTAAGTGAACCCTGAATGTTTTGGTCCACATGAATTTTGCATTTTAGTTCATCCCTAGAATAAATCTAGGGAATCCTGAATTTGTTAGCGCAAAACTTTCTAGGCCCAGAAATCAGTGAGAGGAAGAGTAAAGGTTTTGTGTCATTTTACTTTATTTTAATCTGCATATTTTATTAAAGGCCATATTTTTGTCACAGTGAAAAATGAGTGCGGCCCGCGCAAGTATACAATTCTGATGTGGCCCACTGCAGAAAAAACTTGGACACCCCTGATATATAGGATCAGGACATATATGATTAAATGTGAATGTTTTACATTACATTACGTTTTTGATACACACATTAAGACATACTGGTACAGAAAGAGAAGGGGGGAAACTCTTATGAGCTTAAGATCTTTCAGGAGGTTAAAGGGTAATGAGAAACACAGGGAATACTTGGGTGAAGATAATTTCATTGTAGTAAGGATGATGTTGAGAACTCAGTTAAGGGAGGTATTGGTGATGGTGAGAATGCATGGTTTCTTTGAAGATGCATGTAGACCGTATGTTTAGAATTGATTGTATGATAAACCATTTTTAGTAAGTGTCTAAAACTAGAATAAGTAATTAATAATCTGACAGACTGAAGTAAGGAATTCCAGAGAATAGATACAGCATGAGTAAAGCCTAGCAGACATAAGCAGGAAGAAATTCTAAAGTTTAGGAGAGAAGTTGTGAGAAGAGAAATATATTGGGGGCAGTGTTAGTGCAGTTAATAGCAAGGGGTTTCATTTTGATTCTGGAAGGTATGGGGAGCCATGGGTTTAGGGCTATTTAGTCATTTTACCGATGCCGTGAGAATAAAGTATTTAAAGGAGAAGGGTGTGGTCAACATTTTAAAAGCCACATTGGTCCAAGATGATAAGCATAGAGATGTGACCTTTTGTTTTAGCTGTAAGGAATTAAAGGTTTAGAGCTCTTAAATTGGGGACTGGTTAGATTGTAAGCTCCTTTGTGTAGGGCCCTCTTCAGCTGTTTTTTCTGTAAATCAAATTGTTACTTCTTATGTCCTGTTTCCCGTTGTACAGTACTGTGGAATATGATGGCGCTATATAAAACTATAAATAAAAATAATTAGCATAAACACATTTGGCATTTAGTACAGACATCAAAAATGACTGACTGGTCGGTTCCAAATTCTTGTGGAAAGCTATTTTTCATATGATTTTTTTAAACTGTATCACAAATTACTTTAGTTTTTTTTTTATAACTTGAAAGAGGTGAAGCCATCATTTTCTAATGACCTTCTTTCCCAGCTCCCTTTGCCTTCATTACAGTGATCTTCAGCTGAAAGCCTGAATTCTTTTCAATGAATATGAAATGGTTTCACTTCCACAAGCTGCTAATCCAAAATATGCAGAAGACGTTAAAAAAAAGTTCTAGGAATCCCTGCTGCCTGGATAATATAATGTAACAATTAGTCTCACTTCGTAGAAATTACAAATGCATGTTGTCAGTGGTTAGGAGAGAGGCACATAACTGTGTGCTGTACAGATCAGAGAGGATAGCCAACCAAGATTTAAGACAAAGCTTAACTAAAACTTTCCTACACAATAGATTACAATTACTGGACTAAACTGGTTAGACGCGATTAGCGCTTCTTGTTTCCAACATTTTTTTTTAAAGGACTTTTAGGTGTATGTTAAAGATACAAGGGTCCAATTATGTTACTTTGTTGCTTTCAGCTCCGTATGCTAGAATGCTGGGTTCCAGCTTGGGTCCTTCCAAGGACTTTCCTAGGATGCTGTTGTCTAGAACCTCAGACATCCTCCATCTGGATCCTCTCAGACAGGTTCCCTCTTGGTCTTTATACACAAGCAGATTAACCCCTTAACATCCATTGACGGGTCAGGCACATCATGCAAAGCGGTCACTTAATGACACGTCATGACATTAAACAAGCTTAGAAAGTGATCAACAATCACTTTCTTTGCTTAAACGGTGTTCCTGTAATGCTTTGATGTCGAGGCATTCAGCAACACCGGGATCGGCATCATGGGCCACATCTGGCCCCTCCCCGTGGGCGTCAACATCCGCCATACACTGTGTCACAACGCCACTGCGAGTGATTTCGCCAATCGCAAGATGGGGCCGCTCTGTAAAAAATAAAGTTGGAAAAGTTCGCTAGATGGTCTACAGACCATATATTAATATTTCTAAAATATTAATATATTTCTAAAATAGCACCAGGGTGCGGGCTATATTCGGGTGCGGCCTATATTCGAGCCAATACGGTATTTGTGAGTTGTGAGCAGATTGCACTAAGGCTCATTACCGACACACACAAGATATTACTGCCAAAGCCCTTTATTAACTCCATGCCACTTTACCTCTCCTGACTCACTACATTAGGTTAGCATCAATTTTTCACAGCAAGGCCACAATGACATTCTAATCTGCATATAATGTTCCACTATACTTTGATGGACATAACACCAGCCAGAGCAGACAAGCCCAGCAGGCATGAATTTACTTATGGCTAAAGTATGCCCAAAACCTACCTTCTATTATTAATATATGTTTGCCGTTAGCAATATGACATAGTACGGGACATAAAAGTACAACTGTCATTATGTCACTAACACCTAGTGTATGTCTAAAACCTTCCTTCATTATTCTTAATGTATATCACTTTGCATTAAGCTATTGGGAATATCATTACTATAAGAAAAAGTCCAGTTAAATATAAAAATATGATCATCCAAACCCCAAGATATATGTACAGGTACCTGGTGCGAAGTCCCAGAGAAATAATACAGCTGCATAAATCTAGTGCTAATAGAAAAACTCATGGAGCAAAAGCAGTGTTGTATTTTGGTTGAAGGGTGCAGTAGGACCTACCCGGGACAGCATCTCCAGCCACCCCAACAACCTACCTCTAGAGCCTTTGTCCGCTGTCGTAGGTCAGGGAGTTGACACCGTGCAAATGAGGTATTTGTATTGTTAAAGTTCAAACTAATGGCCCTACAATGTACTTTGCTATTGCATCTGATGTGTATTTACACTATTTGTAAAAGTAGGAAAAAAGAATAAAAGCAGAAGAATGATGAATGAAAATTTAGCTACCACTCAGGAATAGGGAGTCCGGTACATGCCGTTAACCATTCCATGAAACTGAAAGTTCCATCGCACCTCATTACAAAACAAATGTCTTTTGGTGCAAAATTGGGTAGATTTTGTTTTAAAAAAATCTGTATTTTCACTGCCCAACACTACTATGATTTCTTAAGAACACTGTACTGCATGAAGAGAAGTGTTCCAGTTACTAGGGGGGAAAAAACATTTTCCAGCTCCATACCTAAATTGCAAAAGACAGAGAAAACTTTAAATAAAATGTTTTCGTAGGTGCCATTCCAAAAATATTGTTTGATTTACCCAACAGTTATCTGCTTCTGTTCTGATGCTTCTGAAAAGCCTCAACTAGTGATTGTGTGCAGCATCCACGCTAGAAATCTATTAATCATGTGGTTTACAGATGGCATGCAAGATGATCATGGTGTGGTTCTAGACATCTCAAAGATAAGTAGAGTTAAGCTTCCTGACTTCAAAGTGTTATGGATGCTTAGTCTTTCTTCTGCTTTTTCAATAACCTCAACTTCTAGTTATTGCTCTTTGGGTAACTATCACTCAGGAAATGTCCACCATACCATTGCACATGAGGCATGTGTGCGTCATATAAGTCTTTGCTGAAATAAAGCTTGTGAGTTATCTCCTCATTACAAAGTAAGTACACAATTTGGGCCTGGAACAATTTGTGCTATTGAAGGCTGCAAGTAGCATTCATCTTACTGGTACTCTATACAATAAGTAGCTCGATGAGTGGTTAGTTTAATCCATCTTCTGTGTGAAGTTATGTGCTACCAATGTGCTTATTTCCTTACAACAATACCCTTATTCTGCATATAAAGATTTATCACTGCTTTTTAAACGCCCTGTGTAATCATGAATTACTCTTGATTAATATGACAACACTTTGATCAGTTTATTAAATCGGTGCTTTAATTTATAAGTATGAAAACTAATCTAGAAGTCTTGCGCAATATTTATATCCCATCCGCAGCAATCAATAGCTTCATTATGTCATGAATTTATAAAATATCTAAACAAACTCTTTCACCACAGTAGGCAAACCAGGCCAGATGGTTTTTTTTTCAGAACAAAGTGAAAAAGCAAAACGAATATGACATTTTCTTTTTATTAACCTCATGATTACTGGAAAAACAGCTTGTTCTTTTAAGAACTATTCAGAATTAAAATGGAGGAGCGTTTGGGAGCAAATATGTTCAATTGTACGGGAACACAGTTTGGCACCCTGATGAATAATCACAACTTATCATTGTTTCATCACAGCTATTCACAAGAAATGACTAAAATTAAAAATTGATTTTTAAAGGATTAATAATACAAGTACAAATACTAATACAAGAGAGGCCTGCAGCACATGTTAGTCTGGGTTCTTTTCTGACCTCCTGGATAAACCACTCATGGAAAGGTTCACCACTGTTCCAAGTTTATACATAATGGCTCTTGTTGTGGTTCACTTGAGTTCCAGAGCCTTAGAAATGGCTTTGTAACCCTTTCCAGACTAATAAATATCAATGACTTTCTCATCTGTTCTTGAAATGTTTTAGATTGTGGCATCATGTGGAGCTTTTTGATAACTTTTGAGCCTACTTTACTTTGCAGGACATGTTCTTTTTAATGTTTAGATTCAACACAGCTGGCAGTAATCATATCTAGGTGTGTATAGTGAACTTGAGCCCAAGTATCAATCAATTTGGTGAATTGGTTGATTTAGTGACTAAGGGGGCAATTACATTTTCACATAGGGCCAGTAGGGTTGGATAGCTTTTTTTCTTTCTATACGCAAAAACATAATTTAAAAAACGTTGTGTTTACTCAGGCTATCTTTGTCTAATATTACAATTAGTTGGTGATCTGAAGCATTTAAGTGTGACATGCACAAAAATAGAAGTGTGCAAATATTTTTCACAGCATTGGAGTCTAGTATTCCTAATATTTATTCTTATGTTCCTTACACAAGATACAGTTTATCTCTTCATGCTACGAACTTCTGCCTTACTGAAAATATAATCAATAGCATTGAACACTTTTTATTAACTACAAATAAAACCCTTTGTTCTTATGTGCATTTTTCATGTAAACCATATTTATGTTTTGCTCATCTGAACAGGCCCATGAGATTTCATCATAAGCTAATTGGCCTTTTTAGACAAATTATGGCTTCTCGGCCTCAATTAGCCTCATTAATGAAAGTAACAGTTATTGTATATAAGTTAGCAACTATTGTTTACCCAATTTCTGCAAACATCTAAGGGTCTCTAGGTATTTTTACAGCTCGCAGATCCATCCTTTCAACCGCAGGATAACTGTTATTTCTCATGCAGAGGCGTCCCAGAAGTGAGAATTTGTAGGTGATAAACCAGCAGAGGAAACTATCACAGATTTTTCAGCAATAAAATATAAATGTATCTCTATGCACTATAAATACATAAACAGCCACAAAATTAACGATAGCAAGACTAGGTTTAAAGAAGGTCTTACATGATCTTACATAATTACTGCAAACAAAAGCAGCTTTCGGTTCCATATGGGTATTCCTTATCTGACATGTTTATAATTAGTAACAAATCTAACAGATTGATGAGATGCTTATCTGCGACACCATTCCCTGCAAAATGCACATGAAGCCGGTTACTTCAAAATACAACTCTCTTGCAAAACCGACCTGCTCTAACATTAGTTTAGTAAACCTCTTTGAAATAACACCTGTATTCCTTACATTGTGTACAATTATAATATATGGTTATATGGTAAGAAGCTGATTTATTATGCACTGAAGATTCATACGTGTCAAATAGGAAGGTCACATATGTCAGCATAGTCCATACCAACCACCTAACCTGTAGAAGTGGCATCCTTTCCCCTGCATTGGCATATAAATGGGGCTTAACATCAACTTTTGTCCTTAATAAAGTAGAAGTATTAAAAAAAAGTTGAAATTAGCTATTGCTAAACTGTATTACTCTAGCTGTATTATTATTATTATTATTTGACAGGAGGAATGCATCTTCTTAAGAGATAACCTTTACATACCCTTCATGCTTTTACTCAGTGATGTGAACCAATGTCCTCCATCGTATACCCGGCCCAGATCACTGGCCTAGCCATTCAACGGCATTGTCAATGTATCTGTGATTGTAGATGAAACTGTCATACCTGTCATGATAGCTCTTAATTTCAGTTGCTAAAACATATAGAAACCACAAGATTAAAAAAGGCTTCTACCTATATCATCAATGTTAGAAAATAATAGTACCCAACATTGATGTCAGGTGTCTTAAAGTGAAGATGGGTGGGTGGACTTGTAGGTGGTATCCTTTAGTCATTGATCGTACAAATTCAAGAGAATGCCCTGACTGTGTTACGCACCCCTTGAGGTCTGAAGTATAATAATGTATAATGATGTCGTTACATGACAGATTCCTGAGCCATGGATGCCATGTTTGCCTCAGAACGAAATGCAGAAGTACCTGATATTAGGATGCCTTCATTTAAGGTGCTTGTATAATTTCGCACATTGCTGCAAGTAATTTAACATCAGAGGAAAGCTCTTCAAAGAAGAAATAACTGATTATCATTTTCAATACTCATTTCACTGTAAATGTTAACAAAAGACAGAAGAATCTGAAAATGCTTTGGTGTAAGATGTACAGGAACATAAAAATAACTGAAGATAATTGCCTTTCAAAGGGCTTTTCATCAAAGCCTACAAACTCACCTTGATTACAATCAGAAACATATCTTAGAATGGTGACTGTATTTTTAACACTTCAAGTGACGGAAAGACATGCCTGGTATTCTAAAACGTAAACACAGATTCTTGCAATTGCTAAATCTACTGATATTACAAACACAGAAACTTATCTGATAAAGAGTAAACTAGATTTGGTTTCCTCCATTGTCCTGCAGAAGATTTAATATTCATTGAACACTAAAGCTGCTCCTCTGTGTCACTGAACCACGTTTCAATAAACATTCATAAGATAAATGCAACAAAAGTAGGACTAACACATCCATCATGTGGAACACTGTCTCAATAAAAGCCTTTGTGATAGACTAGCAGAGATAATAACAATATGACAAGTAAAGAACTCTTGTTACATGTACTATATCTTACCACTTGGACAATCAAAACCATGGACAGTTAGTGGCCATCTCTAAATTTGCTGGAAAAGTACCCAATTACCATGTCTAGTTTACATAAAAGCAACAGTCCCATCAAAATAGATTTTTGACAATATATATATATAATTTGTCACTCTTTTTCTGATTTAGAAGTTCAGGCCAGCAAGACGCTGCCATGGTTCATTCCTTAACCCTGCAATTAAGGAAAAAACACCCTACATGCATTTTCAGTGCACCCAACGGGTGGGCAGTAGATGTCAGTTAAATAAAGGAACGGTGTATCCAGGTGAAGCACTGCTTGTTTAGGTGACTGAAAAGCATCACTGAAAAAAAACCCACTGATTGCCCCACTGATGCCTGCTTTGCACGTTAAAAACCATTGCCATAAAATAAAAAATATGCCTTCTCGTGAACGTTTCTTTAACTTGGAAGGTATTATATTCTTAGTTATAATTGAATAGATTTTTAGAGATATTAGAGATGGAATCCTATCTGTTCTAGAGATCTGCACGTATAGCTTGCTCATCTCTGATGTCTGAAATAGTTAACTTTATTTGTGATATTTTGGGGTGCTGGTGGAGCTCAGTTCAAGCACCAGAAATATTGGAGTGCTGTTCTGCTATTTATACATTGAAATAGTTAACAACCTTTGCACAAAGAACAACTGTTATTACCTAGTAAATGCATTGTTTGTCAGATATTAGAAAACTCTTCATTGTTTATTAAGTGATATATAGGTTTTCAGAAGTAACTTTAAATCAGTCAGTTTTCCATGCAGCATTTGGCACTAATATGAAATAAAGCTGCGTTTTAACACACAGCATTTTTATTCCTTGTTTTATTTTATTTGTGACAGCACATGCTAGCACAATAACCCAAGCTATGGATATTATCATGGCACTTAATTATGCTAATGTACCATTGCTGACATAGCACGCCATATGTTGCATGAGACATAACTGCTAAGCTCAGGCATGCAAGATGCTTATCTGAGATGTTTTATGGAAATCTCAGCCTATGGGCATTTACTAAGCAATGCAAAGCTATAAGACACCTGTTCAACCCATTCGCTTAAATGAGTTTCAATGTGCCTTGCAGCTTAGCACCATTGACAATATAAGGCGCTCGGTCTCTCCCCTATGAGTTAGGAAAGGATGCACTCAAATTGTTCTGTTGCTGCAGTAATTAATTTCTGATAAAGCGTATATACCCCCTGTGTTCTCAGCTTCTATCCTGCTCATTCTATTTCCACTATTTCTGCATATAGATCTCCTGTTGTCTTATCAAAATTCACTATGTGAAGTTTACTGGCCCGCAGTTCTCTTTCTTTATATCCCTAATGACATCTAATTACATACCCTGCAGTTGGCAGCTGTTAATATGTCCACTGTTCCAAGTTGTTTTCCGTTTGACGACATTAAATAGAGATTGATTTGTCACATGGGAAAATTCTGAAATTTCACAGCTTAGCTGGGTTTTCAGTATATATGTCCTCTCTAACATGTACCCTTCTACATAAATAAATGAGTTCTGGCTCGCCCTAGACAACTTTAAATGGCATTTTTCATTCTTACAGATCACACACATATGCTTCTATGCCTGGTAGGTGGAACTGATACAGAAATATAGGCTATACAAACATGTATACAGTGCATAATCATCAATGGACGGGGCAATATTCATAAAAAACAATTCTGGTACTAAATGTAGAGCAAATAGCAGGAGCATCCCATTAGTCTTTAGGCTCTATGTTAAGAACTTTAGCTTAAAAAGGGGTAATTACACTTAATATATACAAATAAATACAAACAGAATAGGCTCATGCAGAAGGTGGTTTTTACAATAAGATGTGTTTGAGTAAATACTATATTGATTTAAAACATGCAGTATATTTATTATCATTTAGTTTAGAAGCACAGCACTGGAGATCTCCTTTCCCAGTGTTTTACACACTGTAATCATGAATTAAAAATAATAATAATAATACAAAAATGACATCTGAATATGTAATAAAAAGGGGGAGCGTTACAGCAAAAAGCATTAAATAACTTAATTTAATATCATTATCCACAATGAAAGTAGTGGTGGCTAGCACTAGTGAAAAGCTAATATTCAGATATACCGTATTTGATCGATTATAAGACGACCCCCCAAAATCTGAATATTAATTTAGGAAAAAAAAGAAAAAGCCTGAATATAAGACAACCTTATAGGAAAAAAGTTTTACCGGTAAATGTTAATTCATGTAAACTATTCCATTTTTTAATAAAAGCTATGATTGAGCAAAATATTTTTTTGTTTTTATTTCCTTGTATTTTCCAACCTGCCCCCCAGTTATGCACATCTGCCCCCAGGCTTGCCACTTCAATATGGCACTGTGCCCCATGATATGCCTTTTAACCTTCTATATGCCACTGTGCCCCATGATATGCCTTTTAACCCTCTACATGCCACTGTGCCCCATATGCCTTATACCCCTATAGGCCACTCTGGCATTTAGGGGGTTAAAAAGGCATATTATGGGGCAGAGTGGCATATAGAGAGTGGCATTAACAATTCCAAAATAATGCCCCAGCGGGGACAAGGGTAAGTTACAACTAAAACCAACCAATCCCGTTCCCGGGATCAAAAATACCCTTATTATTACCCCACCCTAAAACATCACTTTTATTAACATGTTTGTTAAAAGGTATAACCAAAAAGGATGTTTAGAAACACCAGTGTCACCAGTCCTACCGTACAAGGTATACGTCACTGTGACATGAGGGCATATGCCCACAGTCGTATAAAACTAATAGTATTACATCATATATACTGTTGATGGCTGCAGTCCTAACAAAAAGAATAATTGAATTATGACCAGTGACACAGGCTTATTAAAAACTCAGACAACTAGCCCCCCTGACATATTTCGCTCCTCCGAGCTTCATCAGAGGTCTGGGCTAATAGCCAGACTCTAAGTAGCCTCTGGCAGCTGGGACACCGCTGTAGGAGTGATCAAATGGCTCGTGGGGGTTCCTTTTTGCCGTTGCTGGTCTGCTTGGGCTCCCCCAAAATGGGTATTAACCCCTAAAATGCTACAGCATTGAAAGGGTTAACTCTGCAGTGTCACTCTTATGGAGTGATCAGTCAGCAGGGGAATGCTGTGGTACTTACATGGGGACCCAAGCAACACATAGCCCCCTTCCTTGAAACTGCCTCTACCAGGCATGTCACAGAACCAATGAGCCCACTTGGGCATGACATAACTGGTACATCACCGGACGTGAAGGGGTCAAACTATCTCCCCTCTACTGTTAAGTGGCAGAATTTACAGATTATCTAGTAGTAGTGGCAGTATCTTTTTCCTTTTTCTAGCTGTCAGCAGTCTTGAGGTTGCATTTTATTTTCTCCTTTTTTCCCCAATCACAAAATCAGCTGGGGAGTTGAGCATTGGTCTTTCAGTGCCATTTTCACTTTCACTAAAATTCTTCAATGCATGGTTCCCCAAAGGTTACCTCCAAAGAGATTTTCCCTCTCCTGAAAGCTGGAAAATGACTCTTCATAAGTCCACTGTTTGTGCCAGGTA
>VKOC01036445.1:0-10864 GCA_009364415.1 Spea multiplicata | reverse complement strand
GGTAGCATAGCACCGTGTGGTCAAAACATAATATTACACGTTACATTTGTAACATGTTCTTATAACCTTGGGTGACCTCCTTAATGCAGGACACACCTCCACCTGTCCCTATTTAAACCTGGACTTCCTCTTCTGGGTCACCCTTGGTTGGTGTATTCTGTGGTTTTCCTGTGCGACTTGCTGTGACTATTTCTTCGTTTGACCCGGCTTGCTGACTTTGCTCCTGTTTTCTGATTTGGCTCCTGTTCTCTGATTGTTGGTATTGACTCGGCTTGTTTGACTACTCTTCTGGATTTGATTCGGCTTCCTGCTTTACTGGTTACCAGACCTGATTCTCAGTTCCAGCTCTCCTGGCTACTCCCGGTTCCTGTTTGCCTGGCTCACTCCGCCATCCAGGGTCCTCCTTATCCAATCATTATAGGATCTCCCAAATGTGGTCTTTTAGCCCCCAAACAACCTGACAAACGAAAAAGGTATGGGGGATATATGTACTCAGGGGATGTTGCTGAACACATATTGGGATATTTGTCAGTGACATATGCCAAGGATTGTAGATTGTAGATTGTACAATGTGTGTGAAAAAACTACTACCACTGTATTTGACAAAGGATTACCAGATGGTAAAATTCTAAACTGAAAAATACTCACCTCCTAAATGTGACCTTTTACTCCCCAAACAACCAGGCAAACCCATGCATGGATTGTATCACTGCACTTATGGGATGTTGCTAAACACATATTGGGGTGTTGTTTGGCAGTGACATATACAAGGTGCTCTAAATTTATAACTGTAGTGCAATGTGTGTGGTGGTAGAAATAATGTGTGGAAAGTGTTGAAATACCAGGATTTGGAAAACCTTGGGGTGTCTAGTTTTCAAAATATATGGTTTGATGGGAGTAAGTTGAATTGGCCAAGTTCAAAGGTGTCCTAAATAGGACATGGGGACAGGATAACCAGATTTAAAAAATAGTGAAAGATTTTACTATGTAGCATTAAAAGTATGTACTCATAAATACATACAGATGTATTAGCTATAGACAGGCTCAGTAACGTATCAAAAACAGACAAAAATCAATAATCACATTAAATATAAATGTGATTAAGGTAAATCACTTTTTGTAGATTTTCAAAGAAGAGTATACAATCAGTACAATATGGTAAACAGCAACAATGGCATCAGGCGGTTTGAGCCAAATCAAAGTCTGTATCAGGACTCCAACACATTTCCTCTCCACTCTGATTCACTGTTTCTGTAATGGGCCATGGGACTTGAAGCAGGTGGAAAGCTGTGTAGTAAGTACGCGGACAGACCAAGGCCTCCTTTTAACTTTGGGAGGATTAGTGTATTAATGTGTCTAAAGTGTTTAAAGGATATATATATATTCTTTATCCTTAAAAAAAATTATTCAAGAATTAATTTTATAATGAAATCTCATTTTGTATCTTTTTAGATCACATTTTTAAATATACACTATATTGACAAGAGTATTGGGACACCTGACCATTACACCAACAGAGAATTTTATGACATTGTATTCTAAATAGATAGACATTAATATGTAGTTGGTCCCACCTTTGCAGCTATAACGGCTTCCACTCTTCTGGGAAGGCTTTCCATAAGATTTTGGAGCATATTTGTGGGAATTTTTCCCTATTCTTCAAAGCATTTGTGAGAACAGGCACTGATGTTGGATGAGAATGCCTGGCTCGCAATCTCCGTTCCAGTTCATCCCAAAGGGTAGGGGGTTGAGGTTAGGGCTCTGTGCAAGCCAGTTTTTCCACACCAAACGCATCCCCAACCATGTTTTTATGGACCATGCTTTGTACACAGGGGCACAGTCATGCTGGAATAGAAAAGGGCCTTCCCAAAATTGTTCCTACAAAGTTGGAGGCATACAATCGTCTGAAATGTCTTTGGACACTATAACGTTAATATTACCCTTTACTGCAACTAAGGGTAATTCGATTAGGTACCATTCTCCCGGCATTCACCAAACCTAGATTCATCCTTCTGACGTTCGAATGGTGAAGCTTCATTGATCGCTCCAGAGAACACGTTTCCACTGCTCCAGATGCCAGTGGTGGTGTGCTTTACACCACTCCAGACGATGCTTGGTATCGCGCATAGTGACCTTCGACGTGTGTGCAGCTGCTCAGCCATGGAAACCCATTTCATGAAGCTCCTGACACACAGCGCTTGTGCTAATGTTGTTTCCAGAGGCAGTTTGGGACTCTGTAGTGAAAGATGCTACAGATCAGATCATTTTTACGCACTAAGCTCTTCATCATTCGGCAGCCTTGGTCTGCTTGGTCTGCCGCTTTGTGGCTGAGCTCTAGCTACTACTAGACATTTTTACTTCACAATGGACAGGGCAGATCTAGCAGGGCAGAAATTTTGCAAACTGACTTGTAGCAAAGGTGGCATCCTACGACACTGCCATGTCTAAAATCACTGAGCCCTTCAGTACAACCCATTCTATGGAGATGACTGCCTATATGAAATTTGCTTGCACTTCTTTCAAGCCAAATTATACTAAATTGTAACATTCTTAGTTAAAGAATATCCCCAAAGTCTGTTTGATGGTATTGTATGTTAGAGGAAGATTTTAAGTAATAAACTGAAATTATAAATAACCGTTTTAGGTGGAAATTATTTATTAGGCAACGTTTAAGGGAAGTTTAATCTTTAGACCGGAACACAGAACAATAGGACAATGGGTGGTCCCTAAATCCATTGAAAACAATGCATTTTGAGCCCGTACATGTACGGGCTTTGTCATGAAGGGGTTAAGCGTTTGTTGCACATCTCGTTTCTATGCTGATTTCTGATGAAGTCGTGGTCTGTCTCCTGGTGAAAAGCACTAGGAGGCTGTTAATATCTTCTCTTGTTTTTTTTAGATTTTTCATCTTTTTTATCACTGCCATTGATCCTCTAGTTATTCATTTAGATGAGTAGTTGGATCATATAAGTTCCTGTATGTTACCAGATGTTTCCTTTATGTTAAGTCTGAAAACTGTGTTGTCTCTTAAACTGTCTCCTTTTTCTATGTGGTTGCTGTCAATCTGTTCAATAATGGGATTCTTTTCTATGTTTTTTAAATTCCTAAAAGCATTTTGCCCCTTGGGCTTGGGTGTTGCTAGTTTTTGAGGCTTTAGATATACATCTGTAAGCAGATAATGAATAATGACCACTTTAATAAATGTTATACCTATTTATCCTCAGATTCAAACATTGCATCTGTAATGTGTACTGTAAAGTAGATGGAACCCCTAGTAAAGAGACCTGAGACAGGTGGTCAAGGCTGGAGGAGACAGTTTGCTGGGAGCGATAGCAGCAAAGTCTTGTGGACGAGCGTGGGTCTAGCCGGGGTCTCAACCGGAGATCAAAAGTCACCAAATCGAATCAAATGCAGCAGGTGACGTTGTGTAGCTACCCCAAGAACAGGGGCGTATGTGCACTGTGTGTGGCAGAATTCAAAGCAAATCAGCAGGCTGCACTTTCTGAAATAAAACATTCGGAATTAATGTAAATTAATAAACCCATTAGACCAAGCGATGTAACAAATGAACATAGATACTGTCACTTCAGGTGTTAAACTGTACGGATTGTCCACATCCACATTATAGGCACTGATGTTGGAGGAGAAGGTCTGGCTCGCAATTTCTGTTCCATTTTATCCAATGGGGTTAAGGTCAGGGCTCTGTGCAATGAGTCATGTTCTTCCACACCAAGCTCATCCAACCATGTCTTTATGGACCTTGCTTTGTGCCATGGGGCATGGTGATGCTGGAATAGAACAAGGGCCTTCCCCAAACTGTCCCCACTAAGTTGGAAGCATAGCATTGTCCAAAAAGTCTTGGTACGCTGAAGGATTTAGATTTCCCTACACTGGATGTAAGGGCTCATCCCCTGAAAAAACAGCCCCATACTATTATCCCAGTTAGGATAATGCAGTCAGGCAAATAATGTTCTCTTGTCATCCGCCAAACCCAGACTTGCCTATCAGACTGCTAAACAGAGAAGCGTGATTTGTCACTCCACAGAACATGTTTCCACTGCCTCAGAGTCCAGTGGCACTGTGCTTTTCAACCACTTGATCCGACGCTTGGAATTGTACTCGGTGATGTGAAGCTTGCATGCAGCTGCTCGGCCATAAAAACCCATTCCATGAAGCTCCCACTGCACACTTTTTGAGCTGATATTAATGCCAGTGGAAGTTTGGAAGTCCTCACAAACTGACTTATTGTAAAGGTGGCATCCGATCACAGTGCCACCCTTGAATTCACTGAGCTCTCTAGAATGACCCATTTTTGTCCACAAATGTTTGTAAATGCAGACTGCATGGCTAGGAGCTTGATTTTATAAACCCTTGAAGAGTAGGTGACACAGCAACTTTAATTAAGGTAGGAACAGGGTCCAAACTCCATTATCTTAAACTTAGATTAGATTAGAGCAAACATACAAGTCTTAAGGTTAATTACAGAGTAGAGAGGGATTAAAATAATCATGTTTAAGCAGCAGAGAAAGAAGAAAACTACCGTATTTATCGGCGTATAACACGTACTTTTTTAACTAAAATATGAAGCTGAAACCCTACCTGCGTGTTATACGCCGATAAATCCTAGAGCTGCACAATCTTCCCCTGCACTCTCTCTCGCGCGCCCTCTCTGATGCCGGGAGCCGGGTGATGAAGTCACTCCGGCCCCGGCATCAGCACGATAAGTAAAATGCTGGAAGATAAAGAGGACCCATACCAGATGTGTGTCTTAGTGTGTGTGTCTGAGTGTGTGTCTGAGTGTGTTTGTGTGTGTCTCTGAGTCTGTTTGTGTCTGTGTCTAAGTGTGTGTCTTACTGTGTGTGTCTTACTGTGTGTGTCTGTGTGTGTGTGTCTGAGTGTGTGTCTTACTGTGTGTGTCTGAGTGTGTATGTCTTATGTGTGACTGATGTGAGTAGGTGTCTTTACTGTGTCGTGTGTCTGAGTGTGTGTCTTACTGTGTGTGTCTGCAGTGTAGTTAATGTCTTAGTGTGGTTGTCGTGTGTGTGTCTTACCGTGGTGTGTCTGAGTTTGTGTGTGTCTGATGTGTGTGTGTCTTACTGTGTGCTGTCTTTACTGTGTGTTGCTTAACTGCTGTGTGTGTCTGAGTGTGTGTGTCTTACTGTGTGGTGTGTTCTGAGTGTGTGTGTCTTACTGTGTGTGTCTCTGAGTGTGTGTCTCTGAGTGTGTGTGTCTTAGCGTGTGTGTCTTACTGTGTGTGGTTTCCCAGATAGCAGTGATTCTGATGAAGTTTTTTTTGTTCAGTTTTTTTGTTCAATGAGGTGCTTTTTCTTTCATATTTGCCTTATAAGTGGTTTAAATGTTATAATAAATGTCATAATGTAATAAATATTATTCCAACATTAAGTTCATAGCTTCCAAGTTAAAATTATTTTTTCTTACTCAAATTTCCTTGTTAAAATGGGGGTGCGTGTTATACACCAGTGGGTGTTATACGCCGATAAATACGGTATTTAAAAATAAAGCATACAATAAAGCAAGTATAAAAACATGTAACCTAAAAGTCAAAGGTAATTTTTGATAGCAGGGTTTTTTTGCTATTTAAGCCATGTGGTTATTTAACCTTCGTTTATTTTTTTGTTTCCTAGCTAGTGTATCATGGACAGACGAGGGTTTCTTGTGATGCATTGTTTACACATATAGTCCATCATTTAGTGTTCCTATAATAATAATAATAACAAATAAATACACAAAATAAAGCAAGGATTCAGTGCAATCCCAACAGATACTATTTAAAAAACACCAATCTAAGGCATGAATAATAAGGATTCCGTCACATTATATGACAATATATTCCTTACTCCGCCACTGGGTTAAATGCAGTGCAGTCCCACTACTTCTGCTTCTTGTTAAGCATGTTAAGCAATATAGAGGACGGATAATGGTCTTTATTATCTCAGAAGCCATATGTATTAACCCCTTCACGTCTTTTTTGATTGGGAGGGATGGCTTTCCTCCCAATATCCAAGGCTAGCCTCACTTGTGAGGCTTCCGTAGATGCTGCAAAGCCGCTGATCGTGGCGATTGCCGATACTTAAAAGCAGCCCATACATGTAGGGGCTTTGTCACAAATGCATTGTCCATTTAAATGCTCATGGGGTGTCTATTGTTAAAAAGTGTATGATTTGATGGGGTAAATCGAACTGGCCATGTTCAAGAATGTCCCAAAAATAGGACATGGGCACAGACTGACCAGATGTAGAAATTCCATAAAATGCACACCCCGCAAAGGTGGCCTTTTACCTCCCAGATAACCCAACAAATCAATGCATGGGTGGTATCCATGTGCTCAAGAGATGTTGCTGAACATATATTGAGGTGTTGTTTGACAGTGGCATATACCAGGAGCTGTAAATTCATATATAAAGTATATTTTCTAAAAGATTTTTCAAACAAAAGTGAGAAAAAGTCCTTTTTAAAATTTTTTTACATATTTTATAATGTTTTATAGTAAATTAGATGATATGATAAAAGTAATGGTATCTAAAGAAAGCCCTGCTTGTCCTGAAAAAAACCCCAATATATATAATGTGTGTGGGTGCACTAAATAAGAAAGTGCACCGCAAAAATGTTAAAACAGCTTTTGTCTCCAAACAATGTCTTTGTTTATAAAAACATTGTTAATTAAGTAAGTATTTCCTAACTGAACATATAATAATATTAATATAATATAAAGCCATATCAAATAGGCAAATATTAAGATTTTTGTTTCATTATATTACTGTTATGAACTAGAAAAAAATACAATTTTTAAGATAGAAGTGTTCTGGAAATATTTTAGATCTATGGAACATACTAAGCATCAGTTTCCTACCTTATACAATTTAAAGCAAAGTAAACAAGCATTAGTAGTGGACTTTAATGTTTGTTTCCACACCTTTATTCTACACACAGAGGTATTTTTTTCCACAAGCAAATGTTACTGCTAAATCGATATCTATTTCCCCTTTTTCTTCGGTTGATCAGGAGGGAAAATGTGATAATAGTAGGAGTGACATATTCTGGCATAGGTCAAGAGTAGCAGGTCCAAAGGACGACAGTAATTTTTCCACAAACCCGGGAGGGTATCTATATTTAGGTGATCAGGCCCCCTGGTATGCTGCTGCTTGATCTGCACTGATCTTCCCATCAATTGCCCCCCCACCTTCTTTTCTGCCCCCATGACTGTAGTTGATGTATTAAGTTGGCCGTATTTAGTCACACTAACTAAAACTCAAGCATAGTCATTTGACTAAGGGCCAAACCCTGAGAGCTCCCTGGTATGTAGATATTGCTGTGGGAGTCACATGTTCTGTTCTGTGGACACAATGCAGTTTTCAAACATTGGTTTACTATGTCTTATATTAGTCTTTTTTGAATATTGTCGATGTCATATCTTCATCATACTGCATCATAAACAAACAAAGGACAAAAAGGTCAAATTGATTTGCAATTCACCATCACCATCTATGTAGTCACTAGTCAGTATGTATTATGTTCCCAACAGCACTTTCACCTTGGGTCCATTATTGGTTCATGTTTGTGCTCGATACCTGTCTGAGATCCAGCATTTACTGCCACTATTTTAATGATGACATCTAATGAATAGAGGAATTGTGTGGAAATAGTCAAAAACAAATGAGGAGGATGTAAATTAAATAGAAACAAATGAGTATTTAAATAAAGAAGAAATACAAAGCAATGGGGGTGGAATGAATGACGGAATAAAACTGAATATGACAAAGAAAATCCATATTTTACATATTCTGTATAAAGAGTTTGCATATGATCTGAAGTTTGATTGAAAATATTACCCAATCCTTCTATAGGATGTTTGGATTAAGTTTTACAAAGCAAATTACGGTAATGTTATTTAGTAGACCAGAGGAAGCGTGCTAGATTTGTAGCATAATAGAGCACCCACTTTGGCAGTACCAAGGAACTCGATTACATTATTCAGAGATAAGTGTTATTTGAAGAAATATATTTATTTGCTCAATAAAAACACGAACACGCCAAAGTCAATATACCACAATGTAGATAATGCCAGCCATTAGTAGAACATCTTCTGTTGGTCAACCGTCAACCGGGACGTAGTCATAAGCAGAGAATTGAAACCAATCAACATGCTTAATAACTCAAGGAGTATTACATTTCTTAAAAGGGTAAACCTTAGACTCCAAACAACATAATATATTAATTCCCAAATAGAGAAACATAGATGATGTTGAAAAACAACACAAAATAAGTTATTTGATAATTGAATAAATAAATAGTCGGAATGTTTGATACAATTATCTATTAATACTCTTATGACATTCAATACTATATATGTAATTTTATTAATAGAAAAATTGTGGATGCTCAGTGTGAGTAAGTTTCACGCTAGCATAGTGTTCCTTGGGTAGATAGTTTGAGTAGTTGAACACTTGAAAGCTAAAAGTTTATAAAATATAAGAATGACATGGTTACACCCACACCTATAATTATAATTTTATATATATATATATATATCCTACAGTAACAAGCCAGGTTTATGGATTATCTTAATTTAAAGGTAGCTAAATGAGAGATTACCACATATGGGGGTCACTTTAAACCGTGAATGAACAATAATAACAATAATCTGATTATTCAATATTCTCACTAAAAAAATACTAACTTAAATAAATTGGATAAATAAAAAAAAAACCAAAAGGAAAAGTTCAGTAATAGCTCAAAGCCTCATACACATTTAGGGTGTGTGACTCATAATAACAGCACAGCATGAGCGGATTTCCAGTCTTTGTCATTGCGGGTGTAATAAGATCAAAGCAAAACTCCGTGCCTCCAAATAAGTCCAGTATAATTGACAAATTAAGTTCAATTAAGTTAAATAAACTGTAACAACACACAGAGATCCTCCTTTTGTTATTACAAAAAATGGTTGAGATTCTGGTAATTATACAAAGATAATGGAATTATAAATTAGAGTAAAATGTACTATTTAGTGAGGTTAATGTTGGCCAGGTGTTGGATGGATTTAATATATTTTAATTATTTAACTGTTTACTGTGTTTGCATCAGTCTTTTTTTTTCTTCCTTCACGTGATTAACCAATAGAGTGCCAAAAAGATACCACAAAAATGTAAAGGAACCAGATAGCTGTTATAGCATTAAGGTGCCTTTAATCAATTTTCTTGGCAGAAGCGGGTATTCATCAATAAAGATTGATACATTTCTGGCATGCATGTAAACTTGCCTTTAGACATGTAATCGAATCATGCATTTTCAACCACAATTGACAAGAAATTATTAATATAATAAATGCTGTTAATCCCAAGGTATACTAGAGCAGAGACTACATTGTATTGTCAGCCAAGCATAATCGCACTTCTATTGAAAGTGATTGTAGGATGACTTGTGAATTTATGGTAAATGGGAGCAACTGGAGGCCATCATCTTCCAATTGTTTTTGCACTTAGTATAGTTCCTAGTAACAACATTCATATCAATGATTACATTGTGTAAAGCTTTCTGTTCCAATTCAGCCGACTTAACTTTTTTGTTGGGGCGAGATGTTTTGCCAATAGGCAAAGTTAACTCAAACCAGACTCAGCCACACCCATGCCTTTTATCTCAGCAGCCGCCTTCTTCCATGCTGAGTGCCGGAATATGATGTCATATCCTGGCGCGTTGTTATGTGGCATGTAGTAAAGTCACCATGTAGTAAGTGCTCCACAGTGAATATGGGCCGGTTTAAAGGGAGATCATTGACCTCCTGGACTGACCCAAGGAGCTGGGGTGCCAGGGCGTGTGATTGTCCAGTAGGGTGTTATGTAGTAGAGAGGCTCCTGCCCCGGATCCTGACTCCCTAGGCCTAGTCTGGGAGAGAATATTCCACTGCGTCTAAGTGACTTAAATGGACAACAGTATACGGTCTAACGTTTCGCCATCTATAATAATCAGTAAGCTTGCAGGAAGCCCCATGATTTGTGTTATGGGGCTAAAACAGCGTCTTTCTAGATATTCTGCTGATCAAACAACATTAGACACTAACTGAGTACTTCATCAGTCTGGTAGCAAACATCACAGCCCCAGTATGAATGGTGTCCCAGGTTACCCCAATAGCTGCGTTGTCAGTGGTGGAAGAATGCATGAGTGAGGAGGAAAAGAATGATTAAAATGCAATTGCAACTCAATCCTTTGAGTCTCTTTTTGAGAACTTTCCATCCCCGTGCAGCAGCCAAGAAACTGTGGAAGCCGAACAAAGCTGAGAGAACTGAATAGGGGGGCAGCCATTTTAAAATTCCTTTGAAGCCTGAAGATCCCTCAGTAAATTTCAGTGGCATAAAACAGCTTTGTAAGAAACTCAGAACTCAAGTGTTTTAAAGAAAAGTGTTATATATATAAAATAGTTTTGCACATCATGAATATGTAATCACTTGATAAGTTTTCATAATATTATTAATCTTTTTTATCCAGAAATATTTGATTATGGTTGTCAAAGGTATATGATCTTCAAAACTCTAAGTTCTATAAAGATTACTCGGTTCCCTCATCTTCCAATATAATCTGCATATTACATTATTAGTACTGTTGCTACAGGTGGGACCTGATGGGATTGATATAGCTGGTGAGAAATGACAGGATTGTTATACCTGATCACTGGTGAGAAATGACAGGATTGATATACCTGATTACTGGTGAGAAATGACAGGATTGATATACCTGATCACTGGTGAGAAATGACAGGATTGTTATACCTGATCACTGGTGAGATATGACAGGATTGATATACCTGATCACTGGTGAGAAATGACAGGATTGTTATACCTGATCACTGGTG
>VKOC01036439.1:0-17084 GCA_009364415.1 Spea multiplicata | reverse complement strand
GTAAGTGTGTGAGAGTGATGGGTGGTATGCTGAATGTAAGTGTGTGAGAGTGATGGGTGTTGTGCTGAATGTTTGTGAATGAGGGTTTCAGATAGCATGGATGTGTAAGTGTTGGGGGATAGCTTGGCATAGGGAGTCCGTAATCACATTCCTTTCATGCCCAGATTCCAGCATGTAGTGGCTGCCTAGGCCTGATAGGAGTGTGATTGCTGTTATAAATTATTTTTTGGTCCAACTTCGGTGTGTTAACACTTTTATTGGACAGAATAACAGTATTAATATATATATATTTGCAAATAGCAATCACACTCCTATCATGCTAAGTCAGCCAGCACATGCTAGAACCTGGGCATGATAGGATTGTGATTGTTGTTATATATATGTATGTATATATTTAAATTTTTTTTTAACTATAGTCCGGCCCTCCAACTGTCTGAGGGACCGTTAACTGGCCCCCTGTTTAAAAAGTTTGAGGACCCCTGCTTTAAGCCTTGTAAGTTTCAAGGTAAGGCCTGCATGGATGCATCCTGGTGCCATGTGTTCTCCAGGTAAGTGACGCACTCGGCCATCCATGTGATGTAAAAGAAAATGTGAATAATCAGACCAGACCACCTTCTTCAATCACTCTGTTGGTACCAGTTCTTATGCTCACATGCTCATTGTAGGCGCTTTCAGCAGTGTACAGGGGTCAGCATTGTCACCCTGACTGGTCTGCGGCTACGTAGCCCCATACACAACAAAACGCGATGCACTGTGTGTTCCGACACCTTTTTGTAAGAACCATCATTAACCTTTTCAGCAATTTGAGCTACAGTAGCCTGTCTGTTGGATCTGACCACATGGGTCCACATATCAACTTTAAGGAAAACAAAATGTTTACTTGCTGCCTTATATATCCAACCCACTCATAATGATATTGCTGATCAGTGTATATGGAACTGTGCAAAAGTTTTAGGCAGGTGTGAATAAAGTACGAATGCTTTAAATTTTTATCATTTAACAAAATGCAAAGTGAGTGAACAGGAGAAAAGTTTTAATCAAATCAATATTTGGTGTGACCACCCCTTTACCTTCAAAACAGCATCAATTCATTTAAGTAGACTTGCATAAACTGAGGGATTTTGTAGACACATAGTTATGTGTACGATTAAACAATTATACAAAACAGGTGCTAATGATCATCAATGTAATATGTCGGGTGAAACTCAATCAGTAACTGAAACAAAACCAGCTGTGAAGCCGGAATAAAACTGGGTGGGGAAGAGCCAAAGTGACTAACAAGGTGAGGTCGCTGAAGATAGTTTAACGTCAAGTCATACACCATGGCAAGACTGAGAACAGCAACAAGACATGAGGTAGTTATACTGCATTAGCAAGGTCCCTCCCAGGCAGAAACTTCACGGCAGACACAGGTTTCCAGATGTTCAATGTTTGAAGAAGCGCAAAGAAGTTGAGGACCGTAGACAGTAGTCAGCCAAGGAAACTTGAAAGATACATCATGCTTCCTTCCCTTCGATGATGCTGAGATCGGGGAGGCTTCTGACTGGCTCTAAGTTAATTCTGCAGAATGACAACTGATGGTATTGAACCCACAGATCCCTGATCTCAACATCATTAAACCTATCTGAGTAACACGAGGAGGGAGAAGCAAGTGAGGCTGCCTAAATCCACTGTGGTTAGTGTTCCAAAAAAACTGTGCAAGCGTACCTAGAAGAATTGCTGTTGGTATGAAAGCAAAGGGCGGTCAAAACAAATACCTTTGCATTTTGTTAAATGATAAAAAATAAACTATTAACATGTCTATTTGTGAATATTATGTGATGTTTTTTCACATAGCTTTATATATATATATTCATAAACTTATACTGTACTTTGTATAGATGAATATTTTGATCATTAATACTTTTTCAGGGAATGCTTGAGATACAAAATAGGTTCTGATAGGTTGTTGTCAATAAACAGAAATTGCTCATTAAACGTCTGTGATGTTTTTATGTGATTAAAGCTTCAAAAGAATAAAATCTCAGATCTCCAAAGGTTTATTTACGTACCAATATATCCATTATTACTCATGCAATGAGAGTACCCAAAAAAACAAAACAAATATATAGAGAAATATATATAGAGAGAAGGGATTCATGATTAGTTGAGGATTATTTGCCTAATGTACTAGAGAGTGCAATTAATGTT
Organism: Spea multiplicata; assembly: GCA_009364415.1. Classification (NCBI taxonomy): domain Eukaryota; kingdom Metazoa; phylum Chordata; class Amphibia; order Anura; family Pelobatidae; genus Spea; species Spea multiplicata. The sequence goes on along the minus strand of VKOC01036439.1, from coordinate 14,894 downwards.
TTGGTGGCACAGCACTTTTTTTTATAGGAATTTAACATATGCATTTTTCTCTAAAATACCACCTTTACTTACCTAAGTTTCTGGGTACTTGATAAGCCTGTCAAATGATTCCCAATGTATAGTAGGGGCAGAGGAAACAACTGCAACAGAAACAAAAATATCAGATATATGGAGGACCAGACATCACATCAGCCATTTTTTTTTCTCAGCATATATACATTTTAGATGTTGCCGATCAGCACCATGCTATGCCGATTGTGGGATATAGAAACTCCCAAAAAGGAATCAGTTAGTTACTGATATACCGTATTTGCTCGATTATACCCCTCGTCTTATAATCGAGGCCGTCTTCTAATCAGACCTCAAAAATGTCTGCTGGGGCCAGGCTGCTTACCGGGCTTTGGTCGCGAGCAGCGTCTGTGCTACCAGCAGCAGGAGAACAGGAAGCGTCCTCACAGAACTCTACCTCCCCCCTCCTTCCTCTGGGGGCGGGGCCAGAGAAGTTGCTCGCACAGCCGGTCCCCTGCAGAAGTCTGCGAGTGAAAGATCTGCAGTTCAGGTAAGGGGGTGGGGGAGGGTTTTTGATGTGTGATTGATGTGTGATTGATATATATATACCTCCAGAAATGCATTTTAACCCCTATATGCCACTCAACCCCATGATATGCCTTTTTAACTCCCTATATGCCAGAGTGGCATATAGGGGTATAAGGCACATCATGGGGCAGAGTGGCAAATAGGGGGTATAAGCATTTCTGGGGCAGAGTGGCAAGCCTGGGGGCAGATGTGCATAACTGGGGGGGCAGTTGGCAAATAAAAGGAAATTCAAAATATTATTTTTCTCAATCATAGCTTTTATTAAATATGAAAAATAGTTTACATGAATTAATATTTACTGGTAAAACTTTTTTCCTTTAGGGTGGTCTTATATTCAGGCTTTTTGTTTTTTTCCTAAATTAATATTTTGATTTTGGGGGGTCGTCTTATAATCAGGGTCGTCTTATAATCGAGCAAATATGTTACATCTCATATTCTGCAGGGTAATACTTTACATGCGCATGCGGGAACAGACCACAAAAAAGTTCATTGATGTTAAAATGTTTCACAATTTCTCATTCCACTAAACAAAATATATGGAAAGCGTTACAAAAAATTCAAACACAGAAATTATGAAGGATGCTATTTTTTTCCAAGGTAGAAATTATTTTTACTGATGCGTGTCTGGGAATTAAAAGTGCTGTTCCAGTTCAAAAGAAAAAAAAAAGATATAAATTACACTTTTTAGTATCCTAAGCAAATAAACCTTTTATTTTTTCTTTAAAGGTTTAACCCCACATAAAACTCACAGATGTTTAAAAAGCTTATTTCGGTTTCTATGGCAACAACCTACCAGTGCTTGCTTTCGTGTTACATGATAACTAAGTGTTCCAGGAAAAAAATATAAATGAGGCAAGATCTATCAGAATTAAACAATTATTTTCGGGAAAAGGTGTGGGATGAGGTAGGTAGAAATTATGTGTCTAGTGTTTCATTTAGTAACAAAAGGGTAAAATTCAGCAGAGTATGTAGAAGTGGGCATTTAAGTGAAAAATATCAATTTCTTTTCATTCACATTTTGCATTTAACTGATATCAGACCATATAATAAATAAGTAAAAATATCCATGCATACCTTCCTTGGAATCTGTTTGTCAAAATCTGGAAATGTGACCATATTATTCAGTTTTGCTATGTACAATACGAGTATTGTGAAACCCATCTATGAAAACAGAACACAAAAATTGTGAGGGAATGAACAATTTATATACACAAGAAACCAGAAAAAGCTATCAAAGCTTCATATTTGTATGCATACAATGTATTCATCCCCTCCCTTTTCACTTAGGGACAGCCGGAACCAGCTGAAGGCAAATTCCCACAGACACGCGCAAATGGAGGGCAAACTCCATAGTAATGCCCATGGGTTTTGGAATAGGGTGTCCAACAAGCTCATATATGTGGTTAGGGGTTCACATATTTTTGGTTATACAGTTTACATTTACATTATTTTTGGTTCTGATCTTGTTTTCTGTAAAGGAATATTCTGATTGGGATCTTATAGTACTATATAAAACAATAACTAATAAAAATAACTAAAACAAATGCTGGGGAAACTAAGACGCCCAGCACTGCAACCACGAAAACTATTTAGATGACTCAAGAGCCAGTAGAGTTAGAGGAACTACATGCTATGGGGAGTGGGTGAAATCTTTAGGGTGGCCTTTCTCACCTGTGTTGGATAAAAGACTTCAAAACAAGTACACAGGCAGAATATTACTTCCCGACAGAAAGAGTTCTATACAAATTTACATCTAAGTAACACATACCTGTCCAGTTGCAAGGAATGACGATGATGGGAACCTTAATTAAAAAGGAAAAAAATAAATGTACGCATTTTATACACTTGAAATTATATCACTAATTTTACCATATGTAAACAACAGTGTAACAAAAAAGTAATTAGCTAATTTTAGCTGACACACAGTGACTACTCCCTATGGTACTTATTATAAAAATGACTAATTACTAGACTACTTAAATAATAATTGAGTGATAGGAAGGGCATACTGTATACGAGTTCCTTGGATGCCTGTAATAACTATAATCCTGCAAGCTTTTATTAAAAACACTTCAGCCATAATATGTTGTCACCTTGTAATATTTTCCATCCAAATGCATAGAGAGATTCCTTAGGATCTGCATTTCGGATGAAACCCTGCCCATAGCTCCTTGCCCTGCAAAAATACCTATTAACACACCACGTTTATATGATATATAGCCGATTGAAGCAGTAGATTGTTCTTTTTGGGATGTATTGCTACATACATTCTTTTGGGAACTAAGCTGAATTTACCCCCTTCTTTAAGAAGCGCCTGTAGTGTCCAAAGTCATGATCACATTTTCTGGGTGCTACACCCTGCCAGTGCTCCTTAATGAACTCTTGCTTTATGAAGTTGTGTTCATACATCAAGTTAAATAAGCCATGTATATAATAATATTAAATATTTTGCCTCTGAAAAGCAGGCTAAAACCAATGCACTGTCCCTTGATAATGCAGTATAATAATCCAAGGCAGAAAAAGATACACTAGCCTGCAACTGCAGATATGAATTTATATTAATATTGTTTCAAAGTCAAAAAAAAGTTTAAGAAGCATCGCATAACATGGAATCCATGAATAATTCAGTAATGGCAAGCACATTAAGGGGTTTTTTTCTGGTACAATGACAAACATGGAAAGGCACCTAAGGAAATTAGGTACCACATAAAAATATAGACATGGAAATTTTACATGTATTACAAAATGACAAATATTAATACATAATATACATCTTATCCCAATAATTGTGCCTTTTTTAATCATTGGCCTAATTTTTGGAGAAACTGTTGCAATATGTAATTTGTGCGTTTATCACCCACTTACATACAACAGTTTTATTTGTAACCCCAACTGTATATTGCTCAGAACAAGTTAAGCTATTTATAGATACATAGTTTAGGGCAAACGGTGCACCCCATCACATGATATAATGGTAGGAATACACATGCAGCCCATGTAGGTGACAGTATGGCAGCAGGGATCAGGCTAATCTTACGATTAGTACCATGTAGTACCAAGAAGGAATATTTCCAATTTTAGTTTTGTGTTTGATTGAGAAGCTACTTGTAGCGGGTTCACCAAGAGAGCTGTAGTAACTCCCAGAGATCACCCAGATGTATCCTCCTGTTGTCCCCGAAATCGCTCCCAGCACCAGTCAGCATGCGCACCTTGGAACCCTGCTATGTGTACCCAATAAGTAGACACAACTACCTTGAACTGAGTACAGCAGGAATGAACAGTTTATTGATGTAAAACATAGACTCGTATGTCCCCAGAACTGCATTAACATAGATAAACAGATACATGAAGACAACCCAACCTTTAATTCCCCCGCAGCAATACTATTGATGGGATAAATTAAACAATGGAGTTCCTACCTGTGCTATCTTTGTTTGGCAGCCAGGCTGGAGCCATCTCTGAGTACCCCGGGGGGGCCATTCTGTCACACTACTCATTGGTCATTTTAAAATTAAATGTGTGGCTTCAACACAGGAGAAACCAGACCTAGCGAGCAGCCAAGGTAGTCTGTAAGCTCACAAGAGCAGGCCCCTCTTCTCCTTTTGTACCAGTTTGTTTTTGGGTGTGAATTAAATTATCCCACCGGTTGTAACAGCGATAGGGAATCTGCTGGCGCCATATAAATAATTGTAGTGTAATGTAAAGTATGTGGGGCCAGGCCTAACGAGGCAACTTCCCCCTGTTAAGAATGTGCTGAAATCACCTGCAGTATCTGGTTTTTCACTAGTTTTTCCATTAGCTGCATGGCCTGGTAGTATGCAAAATATATCTAAAGTATTTGGGAGCGCCTCTATCCATCCAATCCGGTGAAAATGTCTTTTTTGGTCTTAATTTTTTTTAACTCTCACTTAATGAAATCCATACCCTGATAAGATTAGCCTGAGGCAACTTCTATACCCAAATGATCAATGTATTCTGCTCTCTACTTTTATGGAAAATAACGTTGGATTACCGACTTATTCTTAAAGAAGGCAATAGGGGAAGCTTGAAATTTAGCCAATAAATATTAAAAAAGGGAAAATAGCATAGCTTTGCCTCTCCTCACTAGTTAGGTGCAAACACACACAAAAAACATTTAAAAAATCCATGGCCATAGGTCACTACTTGTTATTTATGGTTGCCAACTATACTCATTTTACATTTACTTTTGGTTGCTATGGTGATGGAGTTAAGATAAGTTTGCAAGGGGTAACATGGGGCAGTTCCCCCCGCACTCCCACCCCTCGGTTACCAGGGCACCCAGTGGGGTCACAAAACACACTCCATATACAATGCAAGAGCGACGTGAAGCTGCAAGAGAAATAGAATGAGGGCTTGAGAGGGGGACAGCTAACAGAGTGAAAGGGAAAGCTGCGAGAGCAGGACAGAGAGGGAGGGGAAAAGCTGTGAGAGCTAGAACTGTGAGAGTGAATGAGTGTGTGTATGTGTTAGCATGAGTGTATGTTAGTGTATGTTGTTGGTATGAGTATGTTTGTCAGCATGTAGCGTTAAGAGTGTCAGGGGTTAGCCTCGCCTTTTTAAAGCCTGGTAGAGGGGAAGAAAGGGAAAGTCTGTGTGTGTGTGTGTGTGTGTGTGTGTTTGTGTGTGTAAACATATGCTGTTAAGAATCAGTGTATGTGAATTAGAACAACTAGAGGGAGAGGAATATTACCCTTCCCTTGCAACTGCACAGGACCCTGTAAAGACATAGAGACCTCCCCATGCGCACGCACACATAGTGCTTCCATTGATTTTCAGGAATCATCAGACTACAGAGGAAGCAGTGAGCTGCAGCTTCTTCCTAAAGTTATTTTTTTTAACATTTTATAGATTACATATTAATGTACTTTAATATGTATTCCTCTTTGATCCTGCATTGACAGTACGACACAGCATTAGGACGCATACTCTATACTGCAATTGCAATAAGAAACACATTGGAGAAAATGTCAAAGTTCATATTATTTGCCAAATATTTGTCAAAGTCCCCTTGGCACTGATTTGTCACCAGCACAATCATAAACCAACACATACACAGCACAAAACATTGGGAATGGCTTTTTAGCTACACATTATTACGAGCATGGGCTAGAAAACTGCTAAAACCTGTTTAAAAAAAACACAAGTACTTCAAGTGAACCAACTGTAAGCTGTTTGGGTGGAGATCACATGTTTTCCAGACAGAAAAAAGCATTTTCCTTGTTACTAAGAAACAAATTTTATATATATATATATATATTATATATTATATATATATAATATACACACACACACACACACAACACTGATGGAGTATGTACAAAAGTTTAAGGACTTTCAAGAGATGCTATAATGATAGGAACTTAAAGAGAAATATTTTAAGTGAGCAAACTGTGAGTTGTTTGGGTGGAGATAAAGTTTTCCAAAACAATATTTTCTTTAACGCCTAATATAGGAAGACGAAATGGAAAAACTGACCGGCATGAAGGCCAACAAACTTGTAAGAATTCATGTTAAATAAATGATACTTCTCCCCCAACACCCATTCACATTGATTTTGGCTTTACCAGTAAAACCTAGTTTTGATTTTGGTCAGCCTAGGACAGTATCTATGAAATCCTCTATTTGTCAGTTATTATTAGGGTGAATATATTTGATCCTGGGACCCGCTATCTACACTTCTTACTGGCACATATACTCAGATGGTACAGCATGTATAGATGGGTTCTAGTTCTTTTGAACCCAAATGATGGCTATTCTATGGTTCTGTATCTCGATCTGTGTTTTTTTGCTCCTTATTTCGCAGTAGTCAAAATCCCACGCTTTCCTATATGCGATCATTAGTATGGAGTCTATAACCTGCTTACTTTCCCAGCTTATCATTTTTCTCTTTGCACCTTTCTGTTATTGACTTATTTATTAATTATTAGGATTTTAAAAAAATGTATCAATAATTTTGATCGATACCATTGATGACGTTATTAATTTATATAGCGCCACAATAAACTGCAGTGCTGGACAATAGATGAGATAAAGTAACATCAAGGGATTATGGGGAAAAGGGGATGGTGCAAGGAGGGCTGACACATTTAGCCCGGGCAAATCAAGCCAAGTGGCCCAGTAATAAAGCAGCAGTAAACATTTAGCAGACAACACATGCCATGTGCCCTATCCAGCCAGATTCAAAATACATTATCAGAAAAAAGAACACATGGAAAACTATTAATGAAACCCAGAAAGGATCCAGTCATCATGGAATGGCTCTTGGAAGATCCTGTTGTGCTAGACACCCTGGTGGCTATATGGTGAACTGCACTTCAAGCATTCTAAACATTTCAGATGGTGTCCCAAAACCCACAAACCACAAAAACCCCGAAACACACACCTTCCAGCCCTCCCCTGGGATAGTTCTTCCAGTTGTCTCTTTAATTGCAAAGTCCTGAGAAGGCATCTCTCATTGACACTTAACTGGTAAGACCTATTATTAAAGCCTTAGTTACTAATCTAGTAAAACCACCAGTTGCTCTTTTAGATCGAACAGGCACAAAGTACACACCTTAGAATAATTCTCCACGTCGCAGCCAAAAGCTATGGGTCTTGTTGGACTACAATTCCCACGATGCTCTGGGCGGATCCAAAAAGCATAGTGGCACAGCTGACACCATGTGTATAAAGCGCTACTAATGAGTAGTCCAGAAGGGGCTGATCAGTCTAACTATGAGGGCTCTCAAAGTTTAGCCTTTAATAAAAAGAGCTATGCTTCTTTAACGCGCGTATACACCTGTCGTACTACCGTACCTGTATGTCGTGAGCACTACCTTGTTGACAAGAACAATAAGGAAGGAGCTGACTGCGTAGAAGAGCGCAGAGAGTATCCGTGCGGCGCGGGAAGGCGCAATCTCTGCGGAGGAGGACATGGCTGGCGTGCGGGAGGCTCGGGCTAGTCACTGACCGCGGGCATACTGCACCGAGCAGTCCCGGTCCTCCTGGCCCCTCCCCTCGGGACAGGTGGCTGGTGACGGCTGCTGAGAGGGGCTGGACCTTCTTCTTTTTTTATTTTCTTACTACATTATTAGTTAGGGAAATGCCCTGTCATTACTGGGAGGGGGACATTTCTTCCCGGAGCAACTTAAACAATTAACCCTACGGCTCCTGCCTTGCAAATCATTCCACACCCTTCCAGCATGACAAAGAGTGAATATACCTGAGCGGTTTATGAAATAATGCACTTGATATGAGTTAACTTGTTATCTCTTGGCAGTTAATGTGTATATATATATATATATATCTCAGAACTGCATTATTGTCCAGATATTGCTTTGATGGTCTCTTACTTTAATGAATGTACCCTGTTTTGGATAGAAACATCTGTATCTCTTTACATATTTGCATACCTGGGGAGACTGAGGTAAAGCGTCAGGTCGCTAAGGGGAAGCTCCATGTCGTGGCACGTCCCATTAAAAATAGGGAAACATCAGCGGGATCTCTTATCTGCGTCCCACACGGGGGGCTTCGGGTAGCCGGAGCCAGGAAGTTCGCAGGTATGATTACATGTAGTGAGGCATGTGCAGCATTGATCCTCACCTGTGATTACATCATGAAGCAAAAAGGTGAAGATTTCCCCAAAACAGCTGCGTGTTAACAAACACCTTGTGCGTGTCTGGTAATAAATAAAGAAGGATTTTTTCGCAGAGCGGTCGAGACTTTCTGCCAATATCCCACTGTCCCGTCGAGTTGCCCCATTGTTCCCTTGTTGGGTCCAGTTGGGGGGATCATGGGCCAGTTGGAGAGATGCTCTTATGTGCCCTGCCCATCCCATGGAGCTGTAAGATGTGTAACAGTCCAGACCTTCATCGCAGCTCCCATGAGACCAACTGGAAGGGCGGTTCATAGGATAAGGTGGCCGACGCATGGTGTTAGCAAACCTACAGTCCTCCCTAGTAAGACAGAACTTGGATATTGTTTTACAGACTTACACTCGTCTGTTCTGCTGTATAAAAAATAATAATAGTTATTCATTTCTTGGTCGGTCCAAATCTATTTCCTTCTATGTGACCAAGAATGGCTTCTGCTGCTCTACAGGCTCTTTCATCAACTCCTACAATCGGTTAACAAAGGGAATATTAAAGCACTAAATGCAAATAGGTTTCACAGATTCTTAGGGTATAACAATAAGAGTAAGTGCCCCCCCCCCACAATGCCATCTGTCATGCCACAATGGCTCCTTTAACAGCTATATTGGGGTTGGAGAACTCTCATGCTTTCCCTTCCAGTACGAAAGTTGGCAGACCGTCAAGTCGCCTGCCTTGGGTTAGGATAACACTTTGTGGGGGGGGGGGAGTGGTCATCTTATAAACCGACGCCCAGTGCTGGAATATTCTGTTCATGATAAATTTAAGTATATATTGGGAACATCTTTACTCGTTTAAGTAGGAGTAGGAGTGAGATTATTATTAAGACCTTGTTAGGCAGGGGGGACTAAAAATAGCCATTCTGACTACTCAGATTATCTTTTAAAGGTATCTCAGAAAACCATTTAATGCACTACTCATAGGAATGTTGCAAAGGAAACAACTGTAGAATAGGTGCAGCTATGAGCCTTTTCTTGGGTACCCTAACTGGTTTTGCAACTTGCAATGTCATTTTCTAAAGTATAGGATATCGGCATTAAAGGAGATGTTGCACCTGAGTTTTAGAACACAGAAAAGACCACAATGTGACATCTACAGTTTACAGACAATGCAGAAAATAGGACGGATATCCTTTAGAAAAATCTTTGTTATGCATAACACTGTTAATCACATAATTATTAAAGGGTTAGTTAACAGACTCATCAAACATGAATGGATTTATTTAGAAAATATTTTAACATGCATCCTTTAATTCCAATGCTGCTCCTGACAGTTCAGCGGGCATGAAAGTGCACCACGTTGTTTAACTGTAACTTGTAAACTTATGACTTAATGGGAATGCTTAATGGGTAGAGTAGGGGGCGTACCTAGAGTATTTGGCACCTGGGGCGGAACCTGTATGTGGCACCCCCCCTCACCAACACTTTAAAACTGCATAGCTTCTATCGTTATATACTGGCGCAGACATTGAAGGTGGTACAGCATTACATTTATCATTATATACTGAGCCAGACACTGATAATAGTGCAGCATAACTCCTATCACTATATACTAACCCAAACATTGAAGTGATGTAGGCGTACCACTTCATTGTTTGGCTTAGGAATGCACCGAAACGAAAATTCTGGACTGAAACCGAAAATCCAGCATTTACCTGTCCGAAGCCAAATATGACCCCCCCACCATTAAAAAAAATCTAACACTTTTATTTAAAGTAAGTAACATAGCAAAATAGGACAAAACAATTAAATAACAATATTAATATTATATATATAAATATATATGATTGTTAACAGCAATCACACTCCTATTGTACTTGTGTATGTGCATATTTTTCGTTTGTTAATATTTTCTCTTTCTTTGCTACTGAGGGAAATAAAGAAAAGAGATAAGCATAATGGTAGCATAATGGGAGTCTCCGTGTCTTTATAAATTTAAAGGCCCACTCCACTTATATCCACTTACATTTTCTGTGTCCCACGTGACTGTCAGGGACAGTAAACTGGTTATAAGCACTTACCATAATATACATGTACACTATAAAAAAAGGAAGATTTTTGTGTACATGTATAATTTTTTTTAGAATAATTTTCTTGATTTTTGGAGTTACTCCATGCTACTGCTAGCTATGTGAGCATCCAAATATGTATACTTAAATCTTCCTTTTTTACAGTGTAAATTTATATTTGGTCAGTGCTCATAATATTAAATAAAGTTAACACATTTCTTTAGTTTCCAGTTGCGTTACTAGATGGTGCTGCACAGTACTAACAATTTTCAGCTCATTGTGCGTAAAATGCTTTGTTGTACAAAGGGTATTCAAATACTTCCTTATGTAACCTATGTAGCCTGTTCTTTTTAATCCATCTGTTCCCTGATGACCACTGCTCACCTTGTCAAAAATTGGCTTATGATGCCCTTTCATGAAATTGTGCGATGTTAATATTTGATTATATATATATATTTATATCAGGATTCGCCTCTAAATAGGTATTCTTTTTTTTTGCGTGTGTGTCCTTTTGCATTTTGGTTTTGCAATTTTACACTGAAACAGTAAGTCATAATTCTGGTTGGGGGAACTTTGATATCCTGGGACAATATCCATATAGTTTCATTTTGCCTTTGGTAGCTCCTCTGCTGCCACCCTGTGGCTATATCAGTCCATGCTACAGATATTGCAAGGTGCGGAATTCAGTCACATTATACCTATTATAGCTTTTTTCTATAAATATAGTTTATTTATATTTTAAACCACAAACGTCCATAACGCTGTTCAATGGGCATACACATAAATAGAATACATACTTCTTTTTACACTGCCCTTCAAGGGTTGATGCCAGAGGAGCCCCCTGCCGGTGAATAGAGTTGCTCTTACGGACCTTTAAAAGCCTGGCGCCTAAGCTGCTGCTAACTGTTTGCCCTGTATTAACCTCTGCTAGAAAACCAGCAGAAAACAAAGAGAAAAACAAAAAAACGAAGAACAAGGGAACGGGTGAATATTCGTGGAATACGAGGGTTTTTTCCCAGAAGACGAACACGAAGATGGACACAAAGACCTGGCTGGCGTCAAGTCTCGTTCTTCATTTCTTTGGTTTTATGTCAGTCTTGCCATGTTGTACGACTTTTGACATTAAACTGTCTTTAGTAACTTCACCTTGTTATAGAGTTTGGATGTTCCTCACCCAGTTTAATAACTCCTACACAACTGTTTCTGTTAATGATTGTGTTAATTGCACTTGTTTGGTATAACTGTTTAATCATTTACCTAACTATACGCCTACAAAATCCCTTTTTGGTACACTTTGTGCGAGTGTACCAAAAATAATTAATGCTGTTTTGTAGGCAAGGGGTGGTCACACCAAACATTGATTTGAAAGGCTTTATTCCAGCAAAAAAGATCACCTGCAAGTAGGCATCTCAGCATCCATCGGACTGATAACTTTCTCAGAGGTTTTGGATGAATTTTGAGATGTGGGGAGGGAATTTATTGACCCCTGGAGTCCTGTGGGAGCTGGTGCTTTAGACTCAGGACAGCTGGTGACATCCTTGGGTGCTGATCGTGCGCTAGGTTGTTTCCGACGCTGGTGTCCATTGCGTGCAGGTTTCTCAGCATCCAGAGGACTGATAATTTTCTCAAAGTTTTTGGATGAACTTTTAGCTTCATGAAGGGAATCCTTTGACCCCTGGAGTCCTTTTGGAACTGGTGCTGACCGTGTTCTATGTTGTTTCTGACGCTGGTGTCCATTGCGCACAGGCTTCTCAGCATCCAGACTACTGGTGCTTTTCTCAGAGCGCTTGGTGGAACTTGGAGTTACAGGGGGGGGCTTTGGTGGCTGGAGTCCTGTGTTAGCTGTTTTTTCAGAATCAGGATGACTGATGGCATTCTTGGCTGCTGGTTGTAAGCTACAGCTTTTCTGCCAAGTGTCCAATTTGCACTTCAGACTCACAATGTTGGAATTTGCATTCTCTAATTCCTTTTCTTTGATGTGAGCTCTTTTTGGATGTCACTGAGAGACATCTTGATGGCATTGAGCTCCTCTTATGAATTCTGAAATTTCATTTCAGCTTCCTGAGCCTGATTGTTAGCTAAACCCACTTCGATTTTTAACTTCTCAGTCACATTCAAAGATTCTTTCTGGGCCTCCTTCAAAGTGTCACAGTCCTTTGTAATTATTATGACTCCATATGCTGGCTGGTTCCCTAGTTGCCTTATAACCATCTCGACCTCTTGGGCCTGAGACTGTAGCAGCTTTTCTGTGTTTTCCATCATTTTCACCTTTTTGCGTAACTTATCAGCATCCTCTTTGGGAGCATTGGTCTCAATCTGCTGCTGATAAAAGAGCCTCTGCTGTTCGTCCATGGCAGCTTTGGTGTGTGACTGCTCTAGGCTTGAATACATTGCCACCATGTCATCAAGCTTCTGCTGTAACGCCTCTATGGTGTTATTACTTACATTGAGTGCCACTTCCAACGAGTCTGCAATGTTTCTCCACTTATTCTGTTCCCTCTCTGCAGACTGAAACATTCAATATGTGTTTTCATAGATATTTCATATATATATCATTGTTGGTTCATATATCAAAAATACAAAATGATAAAAAATGATCATACTATATATTTGCTAATGCTTTTTACTTTCAGAGAAGAGTACGTGTGTCCTGAAAACTAGCTACATATTGGTTGCAAGAATGAGAATTTAATCATGTAACGGCCCCTAATGTAATATCACCTGGTGTGCACAACTCTATACAGCAACGGTAGGACAGTTCCTTCTAAACTAAGGGAGTGTGCAGTGGGGTAACTTAATGGGACATTACATGTGCTGTAAGAGCATTTCTGCGGCGATAAAGGCCCGAAGAAGGGGGCCATCGGATCTACCTGCCCCCCAGACAGGAAGATGCCAGCCCTTTTCTGATCATATATGTGGAATTTATACACGTGGATATTTCCCCACTATATCTCCTAAAACTATAAGGCATGACCAGCAAAATTACAGTCCCCATCTGTGTTAAAGGAGACTTTATATTTTTCTCATATTTGTGGGGGGACTTCTGTTTGAGTGATATGATTCTTAGGGTTGGTGTAGTATTTGTTTAACGGATAAGTTTAATTTTAGTGTAAGACATTTGCACACGATATAATATCTTACAACTACCTCACATACACATTTATGGAAGCAAAATACCTGAATATGAAACTAAACATTGTTTCCCATATCCACACTATCCAACAACAAATATAAAATATGGTAACATTGTAGTTAATTCCATTTTTATTAAGGAAGTATTCACATCACTTATTCAAAGACGCACAAAAATAGAATTTGTCAAGTAAGCGAAAGATTCTTCTAAATATTTTTTGAAAGTAATTTATTTTTAATAAATAAAAACAAAGAAAGTGATGGCAGATAAGAACCATTTGGCCCGTTCAGTCTGCCCAACCTCTGAATACTTTCCTTAGTCCCTGGCCTAAAAAGCATGCAGAAAACCTGAAATCTAGAGATAGACTTGATGGACAGATGACACAGATAAGGATATAATGTGACCTGTACCAGACAACTCACACCTGGTTCTTACCCCAAACCATGGGTGACCTGGGGACTTTGTAGGGGGTAAAAGCCTCCAGCACGTCCTGGGCTCCGTGGTGTGTGATGTAGGACGCACGTTTTGGAGGCGTGGTTGAGCGACGGGGGGTGAGGAATGGCGCGAATCCAGCGAAGCTCGGCTCTGGCGTTCATCTAAGAGCGTTGGCGATTTCTCCCTTCGCGCCTTGGACCCGCACCTGCCTACTGCCTACTGCCTATTGTCAGACAGCCGCAAGGATCGTTTATCTTTGACCCGCGGTGGTACAGAACGACCGGCTGGTTATACTGGCTCCACGCTACTCGCGGACAGCGGGCACTGTCTCTAGTGCTGTAGATCCCCGGCAACACGTGTCAACGAGGCGTGTCAGTCAGCGTGGAACACGGAGATCGAATTTGTTTGTGCTACATCTGGTGCATCGGGCGGTGCGGTAGGGTTTCCTCAAAATTTTTTTTTTGTTAAAACCTTTGCTGCGGAGAGGAGAAAGACGACAGCGGAATAAAAGTAAAAGAAAAACTAAGCAGAGGGAAACGAAGAGAGTAAAAGGGAAAAGAGCAAAAGGCTTCTTGAATTCATTTGATAAAATGACTTCGTAAGGACAGAGAGCAAATAATTTATGAGCTGAAAGAAGAGTGCCTATTTGAGTCTCTGTATAATATATATTCTTTTTTTTTTTTTTTTTTTTTTTTTTTTTTTAGTTATATTATAAATTTCGGCATAATACCTCCTTGAATATTTTCTATATTATTATATCAACTGGAATTATCACTTTAGTATATTGTAATTAACCAACTTAGCTAATTTGCTCCTGATTAACACAACGCCTTTAGTGTGATCCTATATAAAGAATTTACTCTTTCAGATATTTGGAGCCTTAAAACAGCATTTTATGAACAACATCTTTTTGAAACTCCTCCAATTGGATTTTTGTTAAATTGCTGATTAATATAATACCTTCAGTATGTATTTACGAATTGGAATTTAGCTACATGGCTGCTGACAAATATATTAGCTTCAGGCTATATTTGTGATCCCGTGTATGAATTTACGAATATTATATTATATA
>VKOC01036433.1:0-10382 GCA_009364415.1 Spea multiplicata | reverse complement strand
CTCCTTTATTAGGGTCATAAACACATTATTGCAAAATAAGGACTAAAATCTTATGTTTCAACATGTTGCAATAACAGGAGACCTGTGACCCATCCAGACTGTTTATTAGTGAATTGATTCTTTCTCCCAGCAGGGCCAAGAATCTAAATGGAGCTCAGCCGAATTCATATGATAATACAAAGAACAGGCAGCTCTGCCTAAGGATGCATGAATTATTAAACAGCTTCACTTGGTTGGTTCTGCCTTGTGTCAGTGCCTGAGTATTTCATCTATGGGAAAACATTCAGGTGATAATGTGTCATCTAGTTATTATTTAAAGAATCAATACCTTTCACATAAGGACAATATCATGGCCTGTACTTTAAATTCATAAGATAAAAAGTGTTGGGCTGCAGCAGCGCATAGTCAAAATAAATACACCGAACAAATTGCATTGCGTGGTGTATAGAGATGTATATGAGCTTTAGAGGTTTATTCACAGGGAAGCCATTAAAATCTTTTCTCTCACTGACTTAGTTATGCATTATGGACTGTCAACTTGATGCTGCTCTAAGTCTGACCTATATAAGATTACCCTACTGACCTATAATGAAATATGTGGAAAAAATCATTCCAAGCCGTCCGTTCTATCATGAGCCCCATCTCATTTACCTTGGGATGGGGGGCTACTACATGGCGGTCTAGAGATCCAGTGATCTGTGCAGAGATCTTCATAGCTTGCATCACCTGGTGGCTGCGCTATGCACAGCTCCAGTATTTGACACAGCCTGTCTAAGCTTAAATATACCTATGGCCAAAAGTTGGGAGTTTTTCCCTCCTAGGTGTTATAGCTAACCCTGGACAATAAATAGGCATAATACAATTACCTCATAGCTTAAATTATGCATTGTACAGGCATTTCTTGCAGGTTAAACATGCTTGGTTGGTACGTTAGACTGTAAATCAGTGTGATGAAATGGTATACCCAACCCTAACTCTGCCCCATCTATTTAATCTATTTAGTGAGTAAATCCAATAATTATTTTGTATATCGAAAAGTAACAAAGCCTGATGGCTATCGCAGTTATACTGGATTTTATCCATGTGAATATAATGCTAATTGAATTTAATGGTGGCTTGTTGGGTATCACAAAGCTCTTAGAAAAACTGTAACATAATTTAGAAATAGACATAGATCTCCAATGGAACCTCAGCTTGTAAGTTATTAATAAATGCTTGAAAATCAAATGTTCAATGCCAGTGATCACTAACAATGCCCATCTTTATAGAAAAGTTAACAGTATGTAATTAATAAGGGGTGAAAAGGGCAGAAGTCCATCCAGTTCTTTGTTTGACTGTCAGTAAAGGAAAATGCCAAAACCAATTGGAATTTTGTTTTAGAAAGAGAAGAAATTGTATTTGGGATTCGAACAGATTTTTAAGTAGGTAAGTAGTGTGCATTTTAGAGCAAACTGACACATTTTTCTATCTAATGCTTTACAGTATTAAATGGTATTCAATCGTGTCCGAACAATAGTGACAACTGTGGAAAAATGACCAGCAAAGAATGGTGGGGTATTTCTTAGAAACTTCTTACATGCAAACTATAGGAGGCATAGTGGGGGAGGGGATGAGATCATCATGCTCTGCAAATGTTAAAAACTCAAAACTATAAGCTACATAATAAACATGTATATATATATAAATATATATATTATATTATATATTACAATATATATAGTTTTAGTTTGGCCTTACACAGTGTACAATTAGCAAAGAACCCATTGAATTCCACCTGTGATGAGTCAACCCAACATACCATAACTAGTGGTTTAATATGTTTAGTATTTGAACAAATACAATTGGATGTCTAACTGAATCAAGAAGAAAGGGAGCTACTGCACATTCTAGTAAATGTAACCATTAAGGGCAGGAGGACCGCGGCAACTGATCTTATTAATGCACAGTGTACAGTCTTTTCTACATGTGCTGTGCAATGGGTCGATAAAAAACACACTTAATTTTGGATACTATTATTATAAATATTATTATCTTTTATATATATACACTGCCAACAATCTATGCAGTATTTTGTACAGTCTATACATTCAAATAGAATTGGCAGACTAAGATAAATAGGTAAAGGGGGACATGCTCACAAGCATACAATATGTGTATTGGTACCGCCAAATATTCAATAGGTTTATTTAATTAAACTATATTCTTGATATTTTTGAAGTAATTTAAGTAAACTTTGAAATGTCTAGTTTGTGCAATTATTTCTGTGAAACAGTAATTTGAATGATATTTCTAACACTGTATTTACTTACAAAAGTATTCCATTCAGAGTAGATATATAGCAGATGTGAAAGCAAGGGAACAGAGTTAAAATTATACTTTGTGCTCGTATGACCATATTTTTGTTTAGGATATTTAAAGTGTATTTGAAGTTTTAAATATTTTGGATCTGGACTATTTATAACCATTAAAAAAATCTGATCTCAAGGAATTTAGTATTATAAATACAGAAATAGAAAATACACAACTTATTGTTTTGCTATGCTTAATAATTATATAGTGCAAGGGTGTCCAACCTGCGGCCCTCCAGCTGCTGCAGGACTACATCTCCCATACTCCTCCGCCAGCCATTAGCTGTGATGGAGCAAATGCACCAAAATCCTGCCTGTCAGCATATCAATGTCTGGTGTATGAGTAGAGTTGGGGTGAGTGTCTGTTAGTTGTGTGGTTGCATGTGAGTGCAACCTTTTGTAGTGGAGTGTTTGCGTTTAGCAAGTTCATGCTGAGTTCCCATGCACTGTAGGCTGCATTCACAAGTGCTGTGATTGAGTGGATGTAAGTGAGCTGTAAGAGACGTATGTTGTGTTTGTGAGTGAGTGTTGTGAGTTGTGAGTTTGTGTGTCAGGAGTGGCATGAGTTGTATTCCTGTATGAATGCCGTGTCACTTTATAGAGGTCTGTAGATCCAAACCTGCCTTCTGCCCATTTAGGCCTGAAAACCTTGGTCTATGTATGTCGTAAACATAAAAGTAAAACAAAGTGTAGCATTAAGAAACTATTAAAAGGCATTGTTCTTTCATATTATAGGATAGATGATTTTTTTATTTATTTATATATTTAAAATAATATGTATTAAAATACATTATGCTTGGATGGTTTTTATTTCCTTTTGAGCGCCAGGATAAAAGAATGCATGTTAGACTTGTAGCTGAGCAAGGTTACAAGTAAATACTGTTTCTGGTCTCATCGGTCTAGTGAAAATAAATCATATATTCAATTAGAATCATTTTTATGTTTCTTTTGATTTGTGACAATATTGTATTTTATGATTACCTTAATGTTTGTATTAACCTTTATAGCTAGATTTCTAAATAGTATAAGGTCTAAGCATTTTTCAAGGTCCATCCAATAAAATATATAATTTGTCTTCCACTGTGAGGGGGAAAATAGCAAGATTTTTTTCATGCTCAATCTTCACCTTGTACGGGAGTTTGGTAGACAGAACAGTAGTTATCCTCCCTTAGGACCTCTGATCCACTACTGTCATTCACAAACGAACAGAATGATTCATCCAGACGTTCATAAAGGTTAAACTGAACTGTAGGGAAGCCACAGAAGCATTCAGTCCATCGGAAAACTGCCAAAGGATATTCCTATGAACAAAAGATCAAGAAATAATATACATGATTAGATAAGGAAATACCTACATTCCCCCCCTTACATGCTTCATTAGAACCTGAAGTCCGCAACACCAAAGAAGCCTCAAATATAGGTTAACAAGAATATAACAAAATATATCAATTCAATGGAAACTTCTGTTCTATACGCACTGCACTCCATACGACATGCCTTCTAAAACTCCCATGAGTCACAAAAAACAACAAAAACAAAACAATTTCTCTTTTTCATGTTTAGTGTACCTACGTAAATTCTGTATTGTTTTATTTTTTAAGGACAAGGCTTTAAAATTTTAACTATCAAGTGGTTTCTGGATACATATACACCAGTCAGTTAAGAAACCTAAAGGAGGGGTAGCAAGTAGTTAACTCTCTAAATGTGTGGTCTGTATGCTTTCATATTATTTTTGGGTAAACCAAGTATGGTTAGCCATTCTCGTGAACCTAATAGGAATTACAGTCACATATACAGCCCCTATTTTCATATTACAGAAGAAAAACACAACCTGTATACCTCAATAGTTCCTCTGTGGTGCCAGAAAACAAGAAAACACTAACGACAAATTCGAAAAGTTTTACATTTTTTATTTTTGGTTATCCGTGTAATTTTGGTTATCCATGTAGTTTTTGTAATTGATTTTTACCATAGAGTAAATAGAGGTAATGCTTTAGTTGACCAATATTATAGTTATGAGTAGATGTTACTATAGCATATACAAGATCCCAAACCAAGTAATAGTTGTTTTCCAAAAATACACAGTGGTAGTTAGTAAAATGTGATGTGTACCATTAATAGATATAACCCATTCAAATCAAGCTCAGCTGCTCAAAATGGCTCATTGAAACACATGACAATAATGTAATGGCTAGCAGTATATTCTCATTAAGCACCTGTAATTTAGACTTTTAATTGTTCAATGAAACGAAAGTAGATAAAGAACTGAAGCAACTCAATTACTAACAGCCTCACAAGAGAAATATAAAAATCGTCTCAATCACAGAGTATCGCATTAATGACCTTCTCTTTTTCCAAATAGTGCCATAAAGGGTTTATAGTTAGCGAAGCAAAAAAAAAAACCACCACAAAAAAAAAAAAAAGAATACCTTAATTGTAGTTATACAAAGTGAAAAACACAATAAGAAATAAGTGACCGAGGAATTGTAACCACTGTCTCCTGGTACGTAGTTCTTTGAAAAACTATTTTAATAAGGCGTTTGAGCCAATCGTCTTTTGTTTACAAAGGCTTAAGTGTCTTTTTTTGGTCCTTTGGGAAATATTGAGAGAGAGAAAACCAATGCAGTTAATAACTAATCACTGGAAAAGCAGATAGTAACCATCTCAGCCCTAGCTGAGCAAGCACATTGCAAATCCTACGCGGTAATTAGGACAAGGCCGTCAATGGAAGGGCAGATCAATTGGAGGCCTGCAGTCAATGGGCTAGATGAGGCACCCCAGAGTTTTTCCATGGTCAAACCATGGATGCTTCATTATATTACCTCTAACATTACCTATTTAAAATATTATTACAATAACGGGGTCTAGCTGTGTGCTTTTTAAATGCTTCCTTATCTGATGCTCTGATACACTAATATGTAAGAAAATCTCAGCGTTTTATCACTTGTATCGTTACAGTACGTTATTAAAAAAAATAACTCTTTTACACATTAATGAGAAGTGTTTCAGTCTAGACCTGATTGGTACCATAGCAATATCCAACAGTGCCAATTTCAAAGGTAAGCATAACTGCAACATTGCATATACAGTGATCTCCATGTACGAATAGTTAATTGGGGTGAGATATAAAAAGCATCCCCCTCTTGCACTTATTACAACATTTCATGTTAGCATTTTTGGTGCAAGGCACTAATAATTTCCAATTATTTCTTTAACTTTGATCAACAGCTTAATAATTTCATAAATGTAATATATATATATATATATATATATATATAATATATATATATATAGCCCTGCACTCCTACCTAATCATAAATTAGGTGACAAATACTAGATTCCTAGTTCAAAAAACATGGTGCCCAGTTCTTGGCTGATCGCAAAGTAACAATAATCTAATGAGGTGGACTGAAACGTTGACATCTTGGCATCTTGCAAATAAAAATGAAGCATTATTGAAGACCGTGAGTGCTGGCTTCACTACTTTTAGATTATATATATATATATATACATACAGTACCTCACAAAAGGAGTATCACCCTCCAATTTTTTTAATATTTTTATTAATTATCTTTTCTGTGATAATAGATACATGAAGGGAAATTATCCACTTTCTACAATGTAAAGTAGTGAGTGTACAGCCTGTATAACACGGTAAATTTGCTGTCCCCTTAAAAATAACAACAAACAGTGGAAATGTCAAAATTGGGCCCAATTAGCCATTTCCCCTCCGGTGTCATGTGCCTCGTTAGTGTTGCAAGGTCTCAGGTGTGAATGGGGAGCAGGTGTGTTAAATTTGGTGTTCTCTCTCACACTCTCTCATACCGGTCACTGGAAGGTCGACATGGCTCATCATGGCAAAGAACTCACTTCCAGTGAGCGGCAGCTGTGTGGACAAAAATGCTTTGTTGATGTCAGAGGAGAATGGGCGGACTGGTTCGAGATGACAGAAGGGCAACAGTACCTTAGATTACAACTTGTTACAACAAATGTATGCATAATACCATCTCTGAAAGCACAACACGTCGAACCTTGAAGCAGATGGCAGCTAAGAACGGGAAACTGAGGCTACAATTTGCACAGGCTCACCAAAATCAGACAATGGAAGAATGGAAGAATGTTGCCTGGTCTGATGAGTCTAGATTCCAGCTGCAACCTTCAGATGTCAGGATCAGACTTTGGCATAAACAACATGAAAGCATGGATCCATCCTTGCTTGTATCAGGTTTCAGGCTGGTGGTGGACTGGAGTAATGGTGTGGGGGAATTTTTCTTGGCACACTTTGGGTCCATTAGTACCATTCAGCATTGTGTTAAATTGCAAACAGCCTGGATATCTGTTCGTGCCCTTTTGACCCCAGTTACCCATCTTCTGATGCTCACTTCCAGCAGGTACTGCACAGTCATGCCCCAAAGCTACACGTTCATCTCAAAATGGGGATTGCTTGAACATGGACAATGAGTTCACCTGTCTTCACCATCGCCTCCACACGTCACAGATCTAAATCCGATTGAGCACCCTTTGGGATGTGGATGAACGGCGAGATTGCATCAATGGAGTGTTGCAGACGACCAAACTGCAGCAACTGCGTGATGCCATCATGTCCATATGGACCAAAATCTCTGAGGAATGTTTCCAGCACCTTGTAGAAACTATACCACGAAGAATGAAGGCAGTTCTGAAGGCAAAATGGGGGTCCAAGTGGCCAGTGAGTGTGTATATATATACACGCATAGTGACTGGTGGGCAGAGTTTTCACCTTCACATTCAGATAAGATTTTACTGTTTTATTATATACAAGGTACTTTAAATCAACAAGCAAATAAACAAAAATGAGAAATCAAATCCTATTTCATTAAACTAAACAAACATTTTCCTCTTTGGCATACTGGTCAGCTGCTCTGGTTCCCAGTTACAAAAACAGAATAAGTATCAAACACATGTTTTAACACAGTACTATTGGGTCTCTGGGCACAAGGCTCACAGCTTCCGCAGTCAGACACCTCAATGTCTTTAGAGCTGTCTTTTATACCTTACAGGGGAGGAGACAATTACATTTTCCTGGAAATGGCTGCTAATGCAGTATTTACTCCTCTAAAAAGCCTTACTTTGCAACACATGCTCCTTCCAAGCTCAACACAGGAGTGGGTAACCGTCCATGTGGAGAGGCCAGGCACTCTAGTCAATGCATCAGCATTCATATGTAGCAAATGTGCCCTATATTTGACCAAGAACCTGAAAGGCTGTATAGAAATGAACCAACGGGTGACCCTTTGGCTTTTAGACTGCTAAGATCCCAGTGACACACACACACATCTTCACCTACCGTGGATAAAATGGATAATGCTCACATCTGGCAAACTTGAGAATTTGCTACAGCACGATTTTAATTCGTTAAATATAAACTGAAAGAAGCTATGAAAAAAAAGTTCCATTTATAAACGGAAACAAAGCACAATTATGGAGAACACCTGCAGCGAAACAAAAGGAAACCTATAAAACAAAAAAGGTGCCACAAAAATAAAAATGCAGGAATGACATAACATCCAATATAACAGCTTGACATCAAAGTAACTTAAAGTAGGTATTTAATTTAAAAAAATAGTTATTAATCAGAAAAGAACTCCTGGTGGCATATAGGAGCAGGCAGTAAATATCTTGATCAATGTAGGTGTCAGATGTACCTCAATTAGGCTACTGAAGCATTGGACTCGCAAACTCTGGACATATCTATAGCCTCAATTGACATTAAATTCCATGTATATGTGTATATGTCAAAAGGGAAATTGGATTAAGGATGCAGTTTGCTTTCTTAGTTTGTCAAGCACATTGATGCATTCTTCTCTTTTCTTTAATTGAAATGAATAGTAGCTCTAGATATGTACATTTTACATCCACATGTATTTGTTCCACCATTAAAATCAGTTCTTTTTTTATTTTTTTAGGTTATCTCCAGACATATAGGTTATTTGTATCATGTGTTTTTTCAGACAAGAGCTGGTGGCTCGCTTTCCCCTGTCCTGTGTGTTCAGGAAGGTAAGCGTGGTTAATTCTGGCTCACTCTTCTCGTTTGATACAGAGGTAATTTCTTCTTTATAGAAATGTGAGGGAGAAAAGAAGGAAACCAACCGTGCAGCATAACTGAAAACCATATGGATATTTATTGAACTACCCACATTAAATAAAAACATAGCAATCATATGATGCGGTATGAGGAAAAAAAAAAGCAAAATAGGGCAAAATGCATAAAACAATGCATAAAACTGAGGCTGACGAGGCTGAGCTATACTTGTTGTGCAACATTATATTATACGAAGTGGGGACATTGGCAAAACAATACAAATAAAAGTTACGTGTCGTCACATTTGGGTATATTAGATACTAAGGTAACTTTTTATTTTATCTGATTTATAGGTTGTCACATCTATGCCTTATATTTGGTGTTGAAGATGCTTATCAGGTGTTGTTCGTTTCCCTTGCTGCGCCCATGACTGGTCATTAGTCTCCCTTCACCAGTTATTTGAGTAGCGTTCTGCAGACAGAAGCTGGGAGGACTTTAACCCCCTTAATACAGCTTATAGTATTTGTATTCATCACATATTCTCTCTCTAATGCACTGAGATTTCAATTACCAGAGGATTAAATATGGCTAAAGTGCTTAGACTCACACCTTAAATAACTGCCATCTGTCATATGCTGTAACATACACCACCGTGTTCCACATACAGCAGGCGATTAATATCAGGACTACCAAAAAGCAACACGACGAACGCTCACATATGGATGTATATCCTTTTCTTTTTAAAACATGTATGTGTAGTGAATAATGTTGCATACCCTTATACAGTGGTGGCTGTAAATTTTAGGGATTTTTGGGTTTTCATCAATAACAGAACGCATAGAATGTATTATACTTCATATATAGCTATGGTTTACCAAATCATTTTCTTAAGGGTTAAAAATAAATAAATACCATAAATAGTAAATATGTGGCATATAAGGAGAACAATATTTGTCAATTTTTTTATGAAATGGAAAGGCAGTTTTCTTTACGTTACTTCTGAACGGCTTTTCGTTTCCTATCTAGCTTGCACAGAGTTAAGGTCTCTTTCCCCATCTGTTTTTAAAAGCTTGACAGCCACATGTGATTGCCAATGCAGCCTGTAAACAAGTAAAAAACTGTCAAGGCAGTCAATTACCATATATCAAATACTACTCCCTCAACAATAGAAGCTGTCAGCCACCTTGCTGACGGTGAGGAGTTGCTTTAGTTCTTAATTTAGAAGTAGAGTGCAGTTGCAATTATTATTCCAAATCACAACTCCCCATACCTTTTCGTTCGGGTATGAGTTTAAAATGAAACATTCAAGAGGAATTAGCTGGTTACACATTTTTTCATTGATTTTAGCAGACTGTAAAATTATACTTTTATTTCTAGAGTTCTAAGACTAATCTTTAGAGGGGTTTAGTCACTTAGTGAGTTGTAGTGTGAGATATAGTGAAATGAAACATGTCTATCCATCAATTTAGACAGTCCATTATGAAGTGTCAAAACTACTTAGTTTGTTCTGCAGGAAGGGCCAAATTGCACTCCATAATGCAATATTTCAGGGAGATTAAATGCAGGTACTAAAACACAAAAAAACATGCAGCATAATTTCACTCATATGCCACCGCACATGATGCATAATTACCCTGGTGAGGTAAAATGTTTCATCGGATATAGGCCCACCTACCAGCATTTGGTGAATAAACTTGCGCGCTAACACAATGTCCAAGATATACCATTTGGTGGAGTTCACTGAACAATAATACAGACCTCATATACAGAGCCGGCCCGACAATGGAGCCGAGTGGGGCGGCACTTTGAAGGGGCGGCACTTTGCCGCCCCAAGCCCTTTTTATTTTTAAAGCCGAGAAGAGAGAGAGGGACGCCGAGTGGTTTTATCTTACCAAGTTGTCAGTACCTGCTCGGCGCCCCTCACTCTCTCCTCTGCGAGCACTCTAGCTCGGTCTCGGTGCCGGCTTGTAATG
>VKOC01036424.1:0-15019 GCA_009364415.1 Spea multiplicata | reverse complement strand
TCTCTCTCTCTCTCATATATATATATATATCAACCCACCCCGGGCAAAGAACATATATATCCTGTAGAACTTAATAACAATACGGTTTGTGGATATCAATACTAGAGCCCAAAGACAGACTTGGATTATGAATATTTTAATAACAAATAGACAAAGATTACACAGTGCCACAATTACAAAAAAACAAGACAAAGTAAAAATAGGACTTAAACACAGGACCCTCACTCATGAGTTTCTCCAAAAAGTAGGCCTTTGGGAACTCCTTAAGTCCAGATGGTTTCTTATGATGTTGTTCTGATCACAGAATATCATGGAGTTCTGCTTTGAGGTCGCTGCATTGTCCCTAAATCAGACTATTTTGCAAGCAAACGCCCCTCTGACCACATATCCAACTATATGACACCTTTTCCAAGAATTGGTTCCCATCTTTGATGTGCCAATAAGTTATGGTGGGGTAAAGGTGATAGAAACCCCTCCACTTAAGATAGGAATGGAATTCCTATAACTCGGGGTCCTTATCTGTTAGGCCATGAATAACCACAGGGGTCCTTTGGGAAGATGACACCTCTAGCCAGAACAGATACAGAGGGCGTGCACAAAAAATGCATTTAAATCAACCTCAGATTAACTCATTGAATGCTTAAACAAAGAAACTACCCACCTCTGCTGGGTTACCCTTCCATGCATCCACTTTATTCCAGTCATGGAATCATGAAAATCCATATTTCTCTGTTAACTATATTGTATCTTCTATGTCTAGGGGACCCTGCTGATGGAAACCATGGTAAGGACTTTAAATTGAATTCTGAAAATGTTACAGGCCAGCTACATGTTTATGGTAATCAGCCCAGCGCTAAAACGGTAAAAAAAACAAAAAAAAAACTTGTGGGAACAAATGTTAACCCCTGCAATGCCACGAATGTGTCATGCACAATTGTGGCATTGAAGGGGTTAACGCTGCACTGTCGCTCTCAGGGAGCGATCAGGCAGCAGGGGAGGGTTCACTCATGTGAACCCTGTCCCCTGTCCCTGAAGCTGGGGTGCAATTGCTGGTCTATAGACCAGCCATTGCAGGGAAGAGTCTCTTTGATGAATCTTGTAGGCTTTCATGCCTACAGGAGTCATTAAAGGGCTTGTGGGGGGCTCATTTTTGCTGTTGCTGGTCTGCCTAACAGACCACCAGCAGCAGAGCCCGTACAAAACGGGAATTAACCCCTAAAATTGAAGGGGTTAACGCTGCACTGTCGCTCTCATTGAGCGATCAGGCAGCAGGAGGGGTGTTGTGTAAGGTCAACACTCAACCCCCCTCCCTGAAGCTGCCTGTGGCAGCTGAAAACACAATTGCAGGTTTTCCTGCAATCGTGGTTTCAGCCTACAGAATCACTCCGTGGGAGTGATCACAGGCTCGGGGGCGGCTTCTGAGTGGCTGTGCTGCTGTAGCAGCAGCGCCCCCCCCCCCCGTGATCACCACGATTGTGGCGACGTGGGGGCGTTTTTCAGGGATTTAACAGGCTGACAAACACCTAGGCGCTAGGGCAAAATGCTCAGTCGCCATGGCAACCTGGCGCCTGGGATTTGTCGAGCCCTGCCCTAATGCATTTTAAAATACCTGGGAATTCTCCGTGTTTTACCTGGAGTCCCTGAGTGATACACGGCTTTCTCCAGGCAAGGGTACAGCATGTGGCCTGCCCACATCCCCTTCAACTCCCAGTTAATTTAAGGCTATGCCAGACTCCTGCAAAGCTCACCCAGAAGAGTGAAAGGTCTTCTCCACAAATCCCTATGCCTCCCATCAACACCCTAGTATTCTGCTGTCCTTCAACTAAACCTTCCATAACTAATCATCCCTGGCAGGTTTCTTTTTGTTCACCTAGTCACAGCACACAGTGGATTGCAACAATATACTTCTAAAATATTATGAGGACTCATAACATTTGATATGCGCTTTGCTTTGTGGGGCAACTGGGCCTGGGTCCATATTTTAGAAAACCTGTATTCTCTTGACCAGTGGGCAAGTGTGCCTATTTCGGGCCCCACGTCCCAGTTTACAGTCTACCCATTCAATAAATGGGACTTCATGGAACTTACAACAGCTCCAGTCAGGGCATCCCAAAGCGGTTGTTGCTCCTGCCCCTGCAAGTTCCCAGTTACGCTTAGAACATGTTTCCTGGAAGCACCTTGCAATGATTTAGCAGAGAGAGCATGATTATTGCCATCAGAATCCTCTGTAAAGATATTTTTATAGAAAAAAACAAGAAACTAAAAAAAACATCAGTAAATATGTAGTATACAAATGTGAAAAATAAGATTGGATATAAATTTTATTTTCGCTTTAAACAAGTTCATCAGACAGCACAGATAACTGTAACACATTTTATTTTAACCCATATTTCATGTTCTTCCATACATTGTGGTATGAACTGAGCAGAGGGACATTACTGTTGATCAATGTTAGATGTGGTGGTGTAGTACATTCCTTTTTATCTCACTGTGTTTTCCAGATGTAACCAAGAAACCATCTCCTAAACCTCAACCCGCAAATCCCGGCACAGGCGGTGGTAAGAACAAGACATTGTCAAAATCCTTGCTGTACATATATGTATGTATATAATGTGTGTGTAATATATCCATGCCATTTAAAAAACAAAACATATTTATCTTTGCAAAACGGTCTGCCTCCTTGTTCCGTAATAAAGTGCGACGGACAATGAGTGAACTTTTGGTAAAACAGGAAGAAAATGTATTCGTGAAGAGAACGTACAGGTTACATAGCAGTAATATGCAAGTTCTAAAGATTTCCTCAATAGCTGAATAAAGAGCAAAGTATATTCTCCTCATTCAGTCTGTCAATCTTTCACAACCTCTCAGTAACCATTGTCAAGAAATCTGTTATTTGCATTCTGTTACAATACTTTTTTTAAGGTGTTGTATTATATTCTACACCAATTTATGTAATGTCAAAAGACAAAGTTTCCCCATCACTGCGACGCATAGTTGCAGAGACCAATTTCTGATGGCAACATATTAGATTGGTTAGAATTAAAATAGTTCTATTTTTGTTAACCTTTGTTTTGTTGGTGTTTGTCTTTCAGGAAGCTTTGATGATTCCGACCTTTTTGATGGTAACATCCATGACACTCATCCAAATGAGGGCGACACACATGGGGGTAAGAAGAGTTTGCTATTGAGTGGACAAAAATAGGCCTTTAAAAAATGTTGATGTAGTTTTAAATAAAAATAAACAAAAAACAAACAAAAACATTTTTAGATTTATCGCCAAAGGATCTTTTTTTATTATCTAAAATGAATCACATTGTACAGATGAGGCGTCAAATAAGATGAATGATCAACAGTTGCTTCTTACTGACACATGTCAGTGATGCTTGCTGGTGATATTATATATTATATTAAACCACGGAAAATCATCCCATTGACGACAATTGACGTGCCTGGCACGTCATGACATTAAATGACTGTAGAAAGCTTTCTTCACCCAAACAATGTTGCTGTAATACATTCAGCAACACCAGACATCTATGTCCATAATATATTGTATGGCGATGGATGCCTGAGCTTAATGGGTGTCAGAGAAATCCCTTTATAGTGAGGCGTTCAGTGACACCAAAAACCCAGCCCAGGCCTCTTGCAAAATGGTGGCATCCTTTGAATAAAATCAACGTTTCAAAGAGAGTTTCTGCAGACCCTAATGAGAACTCAGGTTCTGCATCGAACCATGCAAGTCAATGGAGCCCAGTTTTGTAATCCTAATGTGATTTGTTTAAAAAAAAATTAAAATAAAGAACATTTTTAAAATTTTTTTTTAAAAAACAAATTAAATGTCACCATCAGGGGAACCTTCCAGTCCAAAAAGTAAAACACAAAAAATTCCAAAAATATATATATTTTTATGAGCAAGTCCTCAAATAGCATTACAAAAAAATCTCGATGGAAAGAATTAAAATACTGGCATGTTAAATGCCCACGGGGTATCAAGTTTTTCAAAAATATATGATTTGACGGGATAGCTTGAATTGGCTGGGTTCAAGGATTTCTAAAGTCAAGACAAAGAGAGACTATTTAGCAGGTTTTTCATTAGCTTTTATAGATGAGTAAAAGATTTTTCAAGTAAAAGTCAGAAAAAATATAACTTGTGTGGATACAGTAAATGAGAGAAGAAAACAAGAACACCGCAAAAATGTTACAACAGCCATTGTCACGAAGGGTACAAACCATAAAATCAGTCATTGTCGCGAAGGGGTTACACAAAACTGAAAGCTACTAAAAAGTAATAAATGTACCTGCGACCGTCCTTACTTAAAGTTCCTAATACTCATCCATAAAGTATTAATTGGATTATTGCCTAGCAAAATCTAGTTATTCCTGGATGTGGTCCAGGTGTAGTTGTAATGCCACTTTTACTGTTAATACTCCATGCAGTACTACATTGTGTATTCGATCTGAACTACAACACGCTGTAAAAGTAAATACATCTATACAAAGTTAAATGCACCTCCCTACATATGTCTTCTCCCCATTGTACATTGCTGTGGGATATGATGGCGATATATAAAACAATAAATAACTAATACCTTGATTACATGGATCCAGGAGATTGCTCTGTAAAATGCAGGACATTTTTTCTCTGTGTGTCACATAGCATCAATCTATATTAAAGACACTTTAAAATGTCATCATATGTAACCAACCTCTAAAGTAAAGGTTGCTTTTGATTAAAATGGGCCACTTGTCCAGCAACCCACTCTGACCTACCGCAAATAATGGTAATTCCTCCTTCACGTAGTAAACCCAGAGGAAAGCGGGTAGACCAGAATATCGTACCCTATACTGTGGAAACCAGCATTGCTTTAAGAAAAATGTAATTTGAAATGTGACTGAATTATGGTTATTTTGTTTTTCTAGATGGACAAGAGAATAAGGGCGAGGGTAAGTAAAATAATTTAAATAGGTTGTTTTTCAAAATATAGATGTAGGTTTTTACATGTATACTGCATCACCAAAACGGTCCCTTTCTGGAGAAACCTGCCAGTGTTGACCCTTCCTAATGAATAAGTGAAGCAAGGGAGTTGAATGCATTTTCGTTTCGTTTTTGCCACGTTCGTTTCCTGGCTGTTTGTTTTGGACGACATTCGGCGGTCTTTTTTTTTTTTTATTCAGAACGACATTCGGGGAGTGTTCCCAAAAGGGGGAGGTCCTTGACACTTTCTAGACTCTACTTTCATTATAAAAAGAATTAAAAAAAATAAATAAAACAAACATATTCTCCCAGAGGACAGTCAAAGAGGTGCTGCAGCAGTAGAGCCCTATAGCTGGACAGGCAGACAAAGGCACATCATAGGCACATGCAGGACTGTATTTTCCCGATATTGTACATTATAATGCCTGGTTTTGTCACCAATATTAACAATGAAGAATAATAGATAATAAAAAAAAAATGACCACAAATTATAGGTTTCGCTAGTAGCTTAAACAGGAACAGGGTAAAGATGTCTGCTGCAGTCCATGTAATACACTACAGTATTCACTACAGCTTCTCCAATCCACCCCACAACAGTACATTTTCTGTACCAAAATAAACTATTAATTATCTTGCAGTATGGGAGCAATGAGCATTAATCTCAGTCTCTGCCAAACTAACTCTCCTCTGTCGCTGTCTCACGCTCCAACTCTCATCAGTCTGCAACTGCTTCTACTGATAAATTAAAATGGCATCAGCACACATATATTTAATGCTAGTGCCTTTCCCTTGTAAATTCTGATTGACCAAAGTGAAAAAGGTGAAGAAAAACTCCCACAGGAGTACAAAAATAAATGCACACGTCTAATATATATATTCTCCCCACCCCAGCACAAATAGGGCCTTGGTTTGAAACCATAGTCATGCAGATAACGCTATTTCTTCCATGGGATGTAACTGCTGGGGGGAAAAAAAATTAAAATAATTAATTCAGCAGCCTGGTAACCCGGCCGCCGCAAAAAAAACTTGGCATTGTAAAGCAAGTCGTTTGTTCACCTTTACATTGTGCTAGCCAATAGCTGATCACATCTATAGCCCAGGAAATGGCATTAGCGCTATTGTATAACTTATATATACATTTTTGTAGCACGATGTGTATATATGATGTCATACTTACCTGCCGTGGACCCTGTTATCAACACTTTATTGGATGACACGTCTACTTAAATAATGTTAAGAAATGAGGATAAATAGCCAGTTTTTATTTATTTATTACAGTTTTTAGTATCGTTTCTGGACAGTACTTATGGTTTATTTTTTTTGTATTTTCTCCTCCTCCGTATAGAAAA
Organism: Spea multiplicata; assembly: GCA_009364415.1. Taxonomy (NCBI): domain Eukaryota; kingdom Metazoa; phylum Chordata; class Amphibia; order Anura; family Pelobatidae; genus Spea; species Spea multiplicata. The sequence goes on along the minus strand of VKOC01036424.1, from coordinate 8,695 downwards.
AACAAGCTTAATAGCAGGTATAGCAAGCACCGTGGGTGTGGCGGCACTCGGGGCCATTACAAGTTTTATTGCTTACCAGAAGAAAAAGTTGTGTTTCAAGGGAGCAGGTGGTAAGTTTGCAGATATAGAATGCTTCTTTTCAACTTAAAAGATCTGTCACATTTCTCTCATCTTCTATATTGCTTTAATAAATAATGCAATGATATTTACCTATGAAAAGTGCATACAATATGAGCTACTGTTATTTACTTCCATATTAAGCTAATTTACTGTTTACCTTTTTTTTACCATGGATCCAAGCATTTGCTAAGATAACATGTTCCCTTTTACACTAAAAATCTAAAAAAATAAAGTAGAAATTAAATTATTAAAAATGTTGAAACGGATATCTACCCCCTAAAAATATATAATGACTTAGAGATGGAATGATGGTCAATTTTTATTAAAAAGCCAACAGCATATTTATAGGTATCATAATTCAGTCCTAGGTAATGAACCGGTGCAGTGGTTCAAATCACTCATCAAGGGAGTAATTCTTTTAAAGGATTCCCTTATGAACCAAGTTAGAGTGATATTCATCCCTTTGTTTAAAAATATTAATATTTGTATATCTGTTTGTTTTAAGATGATCCAGAAAATGTCAACATGGAAAATCAAAACCGAGATCCACAAGGTGAGTCATACTAACTCCTAATAGGCTAGTTGGGTTATCAATTTATTTAACGTACCCAGTTTCGAATCCTGGGTTGAATGTGCTGTTTTTGAAAACCTGTAAAATGCATCGTTAAATCTGTATTTTTAGTCACTTCAGCCATTGAACTGTGCATCATAGTGATGTGTATGCGATAAAACCACAGGTCTCTAGTCTAGTACTAATGACTGTTTATACAACATTTGACATTAAAACGTCATATTCTTTAGCTGAACTGTAAGCATATCCTGTAATAAAATCTAAATTACTTTTCATATATGGTAATTTCATGATTTTTACACTGAGATATGGATAATTTAATTTACATTAGTAAAACAGTGTTTCATTATTTTATGTTAATTTTCCTTTTTTCCCCTCCAGTACAAAGCAGCCTTCTATCCAAATCTTAAAAAAAGGTGCAATAAAAGTCCTACAGGAACAATGAAACCAGAAAGGTGTTTTTTGTGTTAAAAGAACATTTCATATTCTCCTTGGACGAAACAAAGAATAGAAAACCCAACATTTTCTGGATTGTTCCGAACTGCAACACGTGATCTACACTGTTCTGGATAAAGAAATCGAAGTGACTAAACAACGTATTGTCTAAGATGTATAATGTCATTTGGCTTCCCACCCTTTTCCCTGTACCTGTATGTTTAGAATCTGATCAATTTCTGGTAACATTATGTGTCTTGCCTAAAAGCTGACATTTTTTATTTACTGTTTGATTGTTTACAACCAAGGATAGACACCGAAGTTCCTATTCCAGCTGAGCCATTTAACTTCAGTAATGAACAGCCAGAAGTCTCCTAGAGTTACTCTATCCTTGGCTATATGAAATCAAACGTTTCTTAAAATACATAGTTTTACCTTTTTTTATATTTTTTTTTTTATATGTTGTTGCCTTTTTAAATCTGTACCCTGTGTCTATGTACCCGGTGTTTTGGATACCACATCCTAGCATTTTAAGTGTTTTTTGTTTTGTTTGTTTTATTTTTGCTACAATTACTGCCCCCATTACATATTACAGAATATTGGTGCAAAATGCACGTGCCTTTTCTTTACCCAAGAGCTCATTTGACTTTGCCTTAGATCATGATAAAACTGTTTTATGATTTGCTGTAGACCATATATAATTTTTATACTGCAGTTTTCAAGTATAGTCTTTTAAATGGCTTAAATTACAAGAAAATACTTTGTGCTTAAAAGTTATCCAAAATATTCAGTTGGCTCATAGAATTGCTTCCTCTGCGCAGTGAACTAGGTTACGTTTAAAAAGGAAGCATCATTTTTATTTTCTAAAACGTATATTTTTTGTTAACCACATCCTTTCTGATCTGCTCCATGGATGTCTCCGTTAAGGGACATGGGCAGTCAGAGCACAGCTGATGATCTCCCATCAGCCAAACAATAAGAGAAGTTGAAGGAGTGTCTGTTATTTGTTGATATTCTTGACCAATTCTTGAATTGTTTTCTTTTATTATATGCCAGTGTGCGTAAGGTCCTTTGGAAGAGAAGGTAGGGATTCTTAAACATTTAACTTATTGTGATTGTTAACTTTGTAGTTGACGCTAGGTAAGATATACATATATCTATAGATATATGTATATATCTTTTTTTAGTACATGCCTATAGGGACTTTATCAACACAGATTTGCAACTGTTGATGGATGGTGTTAAGTTTAAGAACGTAGCAACCTTACAGCTTGCATCCCTTCCAATATGTTTTAGAATTAAAAATAAGCTCTATATAATATCGAGAGACGAATACAAAGTTATAAGTGACCACACTATGGCTTCCTCTCTTGCCTACCTAATTACTAGTCCCACAAACAGCAGATGGTAAACAATACCTCAGTGCCTTAACCTGTTTTCCAGAATTGCATCTACATCTCTTTAGTAAATGATAATTAGCTTTGATTATAAGGCAATTTTAGAAGAAGTGCTGTTCTAGTACCTCAAGTTCTCTATGGGATCATGGTTTCAATCAGTGACTCCATTAAGTTAGGAAGAAGGTCATACTCGCTTGCCATCTGTCTTAGATGATTCCGTCAGTAGTAAAGACCGATATAGCGTTTGTTTGTGAAATGCAATATGGTGTTTGGGGGGAAAAAGAAAAAAAAATCTTAGTGGAAAAATATACAATTAGTTGACAAACCCTAAAAAGCATTTACTAGAGAATAAATACTTCTACTACTATGGTAAAAAAATGCTTGTCTAAAGTGGAGAACGATACATAATCATCAAAAATACATGTTCTACCAATGCTATCTGTAATACAGCATTAAACTGTGTATATTACAGGCAGAATCAGGTATTGTGTGCAGAGCCTGAGCATGGCTTGCAGACATGAATTGTGCACAATGCCAGATGGTACCTAGGCACAATGTTTTAATCCAGATTTTTGTTTTAAAAACACACTATAAACAAAATAATTTTTTAACAAAGTAAAAAATACAGTAAAATAGTAAGAAATAATTTTGGTGTTTGATTTCTTACTCTGCCTGAAGCTGCTTATATATTATGTACAATGCCTAGGCATTCTGTACAATGCACAGGTAACAGAAGAAAAAATGTCCAGATTCTACACCTTTTTTAAAGCAGTCAGGCATGGTATACAGTCTGATTTTCATATGTTAGTAACATATACATGGAGCAGGAATTTGATATATATTCAATTAAACTAAGGTAATATTCCACATTAAGAGTAACCAACAGGTAGATCACCAGTATAACACGTAAAGAACTATAGCTTCCCTGCTCCTTATGTACCACCAACTGCTGTACTTGTGATGTTGTGAAATGTTGACTGTTGGTTCTTGTCCTTTTTTTGTCATATTTCAACACAATACCCCAAGAAATCTGGTACTATAACATTTTATAATAAAGCAAAGCCTGGGAAAACGTGTGTGTGTGTGTATATTTATTCTTATTATTCAAGTTGACCCAGAAACAAAGGTAAACAAGTGGGGTAAACTCACGAGGCATATTACCACGTCAACCCTGACAAATCCAATACGAATTTATGGAAACTCAAACACTTGTAGACACTGGCTTCCAAAAAAATCTATTTTGGTGTAACAGGCATGATAACTTTTAAAGCTGTTGTTGGGCACAAGTCAAAAAGTGTCACATGAAAACATGAGATTTATTCTAAACATAGTGTGTGACGGACCGACCAGGGACCTCCGGTTGTCCCTCTCCACCAAGAGCGACTTCTCCCTTCACGACTTCAGGATAATTTCCCACAATCCGTAGGCAATATCCCCAAGCAAAGTAAAGGGATATCGCTATCCAGTACCCAAATAACCAGGCAAGTCTTTAGGTAGAACAAGAGGAGAACTGACTTATTTTAGACAGACGGCTGGATATATCAAGCAAAACACACATTAACATAAAACAAGATATTAGGAATACAACCGCCCCCTTAATCTGCCTCCCAGAGACAACAGGGGAAGTAAAGGGATTAACAATACAAAAGGATACAGACATGGCACTCTTTAACAGGACCCATAGTCTGTAGTAAGGAGGCTGGCACTCAGTCCCCTCCAGGAGCCCATGGCACGAAGACTTCCGTGACATAGTGTACAATTAAGTTTTGTGTAATGTGGTCTACGTAATACCTGTAGTTGATGTGAAGTCATTGCTTATTGAAAAATACCCAATAAAGAACTGGACCCTTTTCACTGAAAAGTAAAGGATTTGCCCAGATGTCTTTTATTTTCGCATGTTTGTCACACTTAAATGTTTCCAATCACCAAACTAATTTTAATATCAGAAAAAGATAAGTAAACACAAAATTGTTTTAATTATTTCATGTGTAGAAGGGGAAAAAAAGCTCTCCAACCCTACATGGCACTATGTGATAAAGTAATTTCCCCTGTATGCACCAAATCAATCAACAAAATTCACTACACACCCAGGCATGATTACCATACCTGGGAACTCCCTGGGTTTGCCGGATGAAGCACTGCTTCTCCGGGTCAAGACCCGAATCCTCCGGGTCGCGGGAGCAGGGTCTTGACATGCCCCCTGTTTCCCTTTAAATGGGGGGTTTTCCCGCTGCCATTGGCAGGGGACCTCAGTGGGCAGTCCTGGTCGCTTCCTGCAAGGGAAGGGTGGCCGGGGGCCCAGAAGTTCCCAGGTATGAATGATTACTGCCAGCCCTGTTGAATTTAAACATCAATTACAGAACCTGTCTTGGAAAGTGAAGTAGGCTAAAAGGTCTCAAAAACCGGAACAAGAAATTCAAGAATAGATGAAAAACAAAGTCATTGGCGTCTATAGTTCTGGAAAGTGCTACAAAGTCATTTCTAAAGCTCTGGGATTCCAGAGAACCACAGAGAGAGCCATTATCTGCAAATGGAGAAATCTTGGATCAGTGGTGAACCTTCCCAGGAGTGGCCGCCCTACCAAAATTCCTTCAAGATCACATCACAGACTCATCCAAGATGTCACATAGAAACCCATACTTACATGTAAAGAACTGAAGGCCTTACTTTCCAGGTCAGTGTCCATGATTAAGAGAGTTGCAAGGTGACCATCACTCCGAACCAAGAAGAACACAAAGGCTTGACTCACATTTGCCAAAACATATCTTGATGACCCCCAAGACTTTTGGGATAATCTGTGGACTGAAGTGGAACATTTCGGGTCTTGTTACGTTTGATGTAAAGCTAGCATAGCATTCCACGATAAGAACATCATACTAACAGTCAAACACTGTAGTGGTAGTGTGATGGTCTTGGGCCACTTTGCTGCTTCAGGGCCTGTACGACTTGTCATAATTGATGGAACCATGAAATCCGCTGTATCAGAAAATCCTGAAGGAGAATATCTGCCCATCAATTTGTGACCTTAATCTCAAGCGCGGTTGAGTTATTCAGCAGGACAATGGCCTGACACACATACACACATACAAGTCTACCTCTGAATGGCTTAAACGAAACAAGTTTTGGAGTGGCATAGTCAAAGTCCTGACTTGAATCCAATTGACATGCTGTGGCTTGACCTTACACAGGCAGGTAATGCTTGAAAACTTTCCAATGTGGCTGAACTAAAACAATACTGCCATGAAGAATGGGCCAAAATTCCTCCACGGTGATGTAAAAAAAACTTGTTGCTATTTATTGAAAACGTTTGATTGCGGTTGTCGCTGCCAAGGGTGCCACAACTGCTTATTAGATTTAGGGGCAATTACTTTTTCACATGGGCGATATAGGTTCTAATTAACTCTTTACCTCCAATAAAGTGAGCATTTTGTTTGTACTTGCTTTGTTTTTGTCTAATATTAAAACTAATTAAATCTGAAACATTTAAAAATGACAAATAAGCAAAAATAAAAGGAATCCAAAAAGGGCAAATATTTCTTCACAGCACTGTATGCTACTTTTAGTTTATTTTAACCCCTTTCACCAACCTTTCCAAGTCAACTCTGTTCTTAAATCCATACACACTTTGCTTCTTAGCTTCAAACTCTAGGTGCTCCCTACTATTCGCTTTGTGTTTTCTAGGGCCCCCAAATCTTCTTAATCCTTGAATATTCGCCCGTTCCTGGTTTCGGGCGAATATTTGTGTCCGTTTTTTTACATTTTTTTTATAAGGGGTTAATACGGGGCTAATCATGGGTCTCCCCGCTCCAGGAGTTAAAAGTCCGTATGAGTGACCAATAGAGTCGCTCGTACACACCTTTAACTCCTGACGGCAGAACTTTGCTTTCGGAGGTTCCAGGAGTTAAAGGTCCGTGCGAGCGATTCTATTGGTCGCCGGCAGGGAGCTGCTCTGGCATCAACCAATGAAGGAGCTCCCTGCCAGTGACCAATACGGACCTTTAACTCACCTCCCGGACTCAACTCCATCTAATTGGCGTGAAAGTTGTTAAAGCGCCAAGGCCTAACCCTTTTCCTGAGCCTGCAGTATGTGGAGTAGAAAAACGTAACGCGGCTGTGTGTATCCAGGTGCCTAATGAATTTCTGAAGTCCCAAAGCTAGCCTATAACAACTTACTTACCTCCCAACATTTGAAAGGGCCAAAGCGAGACTGTGTATTTAAAGGCGTTTGGTTAGCGGCATTACTAGGGGTGGAGTTTACCAAAATTGCTTGTGACTTTAAGCATTTACAATAATGTATTTTATTTACACAATTTAATTTATAAACACATTTTATGTAGTTTCTATACACATTCACAGTAGCATTCCTAGAGGGGGAGGGCAGGTGGGCTCATCAGGGGGGTGCCCGGTGGCCTCATGGCCACCTAACTTGTGCCCACAGCTTACTGCTCCCGGCACACTGCATTAGCGAGGTCTAATTCATGAACAAATCGTTCTTTTGAACCGATTCTTTTCAATGATCCGGATGAATCAGTTCAGTAGGCTGAACGATTCATTTGTAATGGTTCAGTGAGGAAACTTTTCCTGCAGAGAAAGAAATATTCTTGCCAACATTAATTGGGGGGGGGCACATACAGGATCCGCCCCGGGTGCCAAATACTCTAGGTACACCCCTGCACATTCTTGTAAGTTTTAAAGCTCTGGGAGGGGTCTGTCTTTCGCAGAGAGGGACTGTCCCTCATAAAGAGAGACACTTGCTAGCTATGCAATGCATTAATGATTTAGCATAATATTAACCGTACAACTTATAAAACAAGTGACATCTTCTTTTAGTTCTGTAGCTTACATATTTACACTCAGTTTCTAGCCAGTGGGGGTTCTGCAATATACCCCCCCCCCCATGAACACACGAATTGTTTCGCCCACTCACCACCACCTCCAGTTGCCCACACTTACCCCGCCTCGGGCGGCCCATTCAGGCCCCGCCCCTTTCGCGCTTGCCATTCCCCCCCCAAACCCTCCCTCCTGCCCCTGTCTGACGTCACCGGTTTCTGTGCTAGCAGGGGGACAGCCTTGTTGCTGCAGTTTGTGTCACTGTCCCCTAACCGAGATCCGCAATCAAGGGCATCTGGAGGACTCACTGCAAAAGAGGTCTCCGGAGATGATCCAAAATGCAATGTACCCCGAATGCTGAATGCAAGATCGCTGGCTGCAGTCACTGAGCAGATCAGTATAGACAGAGGGGTTGGGCTGGGGATACATACTGTACCCTATATAGGAATCATATGGAATTCTAATTAGTTTGCATGCACGGAGTTCTAGAGCTCTAGACTTGTATGTGATTTTAGTGCCATTGATCAGAGAGAATAGAGTGCTTGGTGTTGGAGTGCCTGGTACAGTATGCAGTGGGTGGCTTATCAGCAGTGTGCAGAATGAATCCCACACTAACATAATCACTAGCAGGCTAGCTTAACTCTTTGAGTGTCAAGTGAAAGCAGATGATTGTAAAAAAAAACCCATAAAGAACATAGATCTAGAACTAGTTGGTGGTATCTACTTAATGTACAAGTTATTAACCATATCATTCCATGAATGGGGCGTGTCAGCCCCTGTGTGAGTTAAAATAAGTCCTCTGGAAAAGTCAACTTCAAAGTCTAATGGCAAAGAGAGAGAGATCTATGCCTTTTTAACCCATTCAGGACTGGAGGGCAGTATATTTCTTTATGTATAACGCCTCCTGGTCACTGAAAGGGTTAAAAAAAATTGTACTGTATTTTAGATTATATATTAGCTCCATGTTCATGTGTGCTATTTAGCTCTGAAACAGTTAAATGGTTGTATTATAATGGGGTTACATGGGGTATGTTAACATTTTTAGGGTAAAGCTGCACAAAACTAGTAGACAGATTGTCTCACAACTGGTATTAGAGCTTCTAAGAGTCCTTCTAAAAAATGTATAAAAGAAAATGGAATTTTAAACATTAGGGCTGCATTGTATTTTATTGTGTATATTATTATTTATATTATGCCTTTTTATTCTGTATATTTTTCTTACATTGTTATTTTATTATGATTTTATTTTATTGAATTTGTTTTTAATGAAGAGTAAATCTTGATCCATAACTTGCAGTAGAATAGGGACTGCTGCATGCTGTATGAGTTGAGAAATAATATA